>JAWWLR010219371.1:0-12829 GCA_035041075.1 Acraspis erinacei | reverse complement strand
TCGAAATCTTGTATGGTTTGTTTCAGGATTGCTGGGGTTAGGATCTGGGGATGGGGAATACCGTGTTTGCCGTCTGCTGTAGCGTCTATAGCTACAGTCTATAGCTTCGGTTGTTTCGTAAATCATTATCGCGGCTGTGAACAATTTAGAGTTTATGTAACTGTCTCGTGAATTCTTGTTAACGCTGGTGCCCATATTTCTGGCCAAGTTTCTTCCTTCTTCAGTGATTTTGCCGTTAGTGGATGATGAATCTAATATTAATTGAAGGATCTTGTTGTGGTTTGTCATTACCTCAGCTAGTTGTCTATTATTGCTATATATTTCATCGAATTCGTTGTTGATTTCGACTAAACCAGAGTTAGATAATGTTCCGAATAGAGTTTTTGATATGTCACCGACAAAGTTTATGAGTCCTCTCTTGTTTCTCTGTTTGCCAAAAAGCTTTTTGAATATATTCTCTTTTTGTAGTAAGCGGTTAAAACGATTTTCCAGGAGTCTGATTTCTTGTTGCGGTGTGCATATGCCATTACACGCTGATTTTATTAAGTTAATGGTTTTATTGATGGCAGCGATTCTGCTTGTAGTTGAGGTCATATTTATTTCAATTATAAGTTTCCAGGTGTCGTGGTACATATGTATTTTCGCAATCTCTTCTATGAATATATTACCTTGGATTGATTTTGAAGTAAAATTAGCTGTTGTTGTTGTGGCTAGTGCCAGGAGTAGAATCAGGGTCTTCATCTGAAACAAAGGGCATTGCGTTATCAAGATGGACTCTGACCAATTTGTCGCCGATTTTAATTTCAAGGTTGTTATTGTCTAAAACTCTCGTAATTTTGTATGGGCCTTTCCAGCTGGGATCTAATTTGCATCGTTTACTGTGGTTTAGTATTTTAACCGCTTGTCCCTGCTCGTATATCGGGTGTTTTCGGACTATCTATTGTCTTCTTCGTCTTTTCGGTCTCGATCTCGATTCTTTGTCTGGCACGTTTGATGTTCTCGTCGTGTCTCTTTTTCCATTTTTATATAACCTCTTTCATCGTTAGGTTCGGGAAGTTTGGTATTGTAGATGGGAGGTTTGGTTCTCTACCGAAGGTTAGCTCGTATGGGGAGAATCCAGTTGTTTCATTTGTCATAGTGTTTATGATGAAGTTTATATATTTTATATTCTCATCCCATTCATTGTTATTTTCGTTACATGCGGTTTTGATTAGGTTCGTTAGGGTGGAGTGCATTCGTTCAATGTTTCCGTTGGACTGCGGGTGGAATGCAGTTGTTTTGATATGTTTTATTTTCAGCGAATTTTCGAACTCTTGCATTAGTTCTGAAATGAAGTTGGTTCCTTGATCCGTGAGAATGGTTTTGGGAGCACCAAATATATATTGTTCTATTAGGTTTTCGATTAACGTTGGTGAATCGGTATCCTTGAGTGGTATTAATATTGTGTACCTTGTTAGTCGATCTTGAAGACTTAGTACGTATTTATTCTCTTTCTTGGTTATGGGTAGGGGACCGTAAATATCCAATGCTATTTTGTCATTCGGTTTTAGTGGAACTTCAGGAATAATGCTTTCAGCCTGGTTCCGAATGCGCGTTGTTTTCTGCAATTGGCATATCGGGCATTTTTTGACATATTCAATAATATCTTTGTCCAATCCGACCCAATGTCCCAATTTTCGGGCTTGGTCCAATGTCTTGTGTTCCCCGAGATGTCCTTTGTGGGCTTCCTCTATTATGGATTTCCGTTCTTCTTTAGTGAATTCTCGGACGTTGTTGAAACAGAGATGGAAAGTTTCTTCCGTATACATTGTTGAAATGTATTCTATCATTGTCCGTATGGTTTCTTTTTCTAGAGGAGTTATTAATGGGTCGTTTATAGCTATTCGCAGTATCGTATAACCTTTTTCTCGTAATTCCGTTCATATCTCTACTAACTGTGATAACCATTCTCTTTCGTTATATGGGCCTAGTTTATCTTTATTTATCTCTTTCCAAAGTTTGCCTGTTGCGTTTGGTTTAATTTTTATTTTACCTGAATATTTTGGGTCTTTTTTCCAGTCAGTATATCTCTCGTGTATAGTTGAGACTATGTCTTCTATTTCTTTTAATTCCAAAGGGTTTCCGCTTTCTGGTTCCTCGGTGGTTGCAGCAGGGGTGTCGGGTACTATGGTCCGAGGTGTTTCTTCTTCTGTTGGTTCTTCGTTGGTGATACCTGCATCTCTAATGCAGTCTTCGAGAGTTAATGGAAAAAGACGTGATAGACAGTCGGCGATCTTATTCTCTTTACCCTTGACATACTCTATTTCATACTTATATTCTTCCATACGCAGTCTCCATCATAGGAGCCTGGAGCTTGGGTCCTTCACGTTATGCACCCATACCAGGGCTTTGTGGTCTGTTTGTATTTTAAAGGTTTTTCCGAGGAGGTATTGGCGTAGTCTTTTCATGGTCCAAACTATCGCTAGTAATTCTTTTTCTGAAGTGGTGTAGTTTTCCTCGGCTTTGTTTAACGTGCGGGAGATGAAGAGGCAAGGATGACCGTTCTGAGAGAGTACAGCGCCTAGGCCGTGATTTGAGGCATCAGTGGTTAGAGTGAACTGTTCTTCAAAGTGAGGGAGTCTTAACACAGGGGCCGTTGTTAAAGCATGACGTAAATCATAAAATGCTTTTTCACAGTCCGGTGTCCAGTCGAAAATCATTTCCTTCTGAGTTAAGCGGGTTAGAGGTCTTGCAACACTGGAAAAGTTTTTAATGAATTTACGATAGTATCCGTCAAGGCCCAGGAAGCTTTGTACGTCCTTTACTGTTTTCAATTTTTTTAAATTTTTGATTGCTTCAATCTTCGCTGAGTTGGGTTTTACTCCATCGGCTGTAATTAAATGACCCAAGTATTCTAGTTCGGGTTTCGGGTATTCACATTTTGTAGGCTCTAGTCGGAGTCCTAGTTCTTTCACTCTTTGTAGTATTAGTTGTAGGTTTCTGTTGTGTTCCTCAAGTGTCTCACCAAATATGACGTTATCGTCGATATAAGCAAAGCAGCTCTTTCCAATTAGTCCTCTAAAGGCGTTGTCCATTAAACGTTGGAATATGGCAGGGGCATTCTTTAAACCGAAGGGCATTCTATTGTACTCGAAATGTCCTTGAGTTGTCGAGAATGCTGTGTATTTTTTACTCCTTTCTTCCATGGGAATTTGGTGGAAGCCCGCGCTCATATCAAATGCTAAAAAGAATTTATCTTTGCCAAGTTGGTCTAATATATCATCTATTAGAGGGAGTGGGTAGGCGTCTTGATCGGTTTCTTTATTAACTTGTCGATAATCAATGACCATTCGAAGCTTATTTTCCTTTTTGGGTACAACCCAGAGTGGTGAATTGAAGGAGGACTGCGAGTGCCTAATGATTCCTTTATTTAATAACTTCTGTGTTTCTTCTAAAGAGAACTCATGATATTTTTGTGGTTGCTTGTGTGAACGTAAATTAATGGTTTTGCCTGAGTTCAATACAACCTCATGTTCTCTTAGATTAGTGCACAGGAGGGGCTCGTGCTGCAATGAGAAGACTTCCTGATAGACGGTGATCAGTTTTATGATGTCATTCTTCACATGTGGTTCGAGGTGATTAAGATTCGTATTTCTTTGTACTTCTGTTAGTCACTGATAATTTCCAAGTGTTTTATCGTGTGCGTCATTTGCGTTCGTGGTATTTGAGATTACTCGGGAAGTCACTATCTTATCGTACTCTATAGTGTCTGGTATCTTAACCGGATACTTATGATAATTGAAATATGGTATGCTAATTTGTCTGTTCTTTATTTGATAAACTCCGTCGGGTATGGCGTCATGAATCTCGATCCAGATGTCTTGGTATTTCTTGTTTATTGAGATTTTGCATGTTGTCATTGTTTCTTTTTGTAAATAGTTGCCTTCTCTTATTAACGGGGTTTTCTTATTATCTACTATCAGGTGGTTTGGTGTAATTAAATATTTGTTAAATTTGTTTAGGAAAGGTTGCCCCACAATTCCTTCTTCAATGCTTGGGAAGTCCGATCGTACTACATGGAAGAGATGTTTCCTCCCAAAATAATGCCTGCAACAGGCTTCCGTGGAGTGATGCTCGTCGTTTCCCATTAGACATTTTTTGTTAAATTTCAACTTACGGACGTCTGGTACTATTTTTTCTTTTATCACATTGATTGCCGCATCAGTGTCTAGTAGTAATTTATATTCTCGTCCTAGTCGTTTGCCTCTGATGGCGAATAACTCTCCGCAAAGAGCTGAGATTCGGCTTGTTCCTGGTGGTCTTCGTGCTCGATCCATTCCTGATTGGTTATTTCTTCCTGTTCTGTGTATTCCTCTTGAGGCATCGGTTCGAAAGATTGTTCTTCCGATAGTTGGTTGATTTGGGGAGGTCGTTTGACGTATTGTCCTGGGTGAAAACCCTGTGGTTTATTTGGACATTGGGAAGCGAAGTGTCCTAGCTTTCCACATGTGTGGCAAGACATTTTGCTCTAATCATTCGGTACGAACTGTCCTGGTTTGAATGCAGTTGTGTTGGCAAATGATCGGGGTGGCGTCATAGGTTTTATGAATGTTCTTTGGATTAGGCGTGGAGTCGGGATTTGTCTTAGTGGTTGAGATTCACGGATCCACATTTCCGATTGTGCTGCGTAATTTTGTGCTTCTGAGATGCTTTTTGGTTTCAAGGGTCTAACTTGTAACCCTATTTCCGTTTTTAAATTAATTATGTATCTACTTGTGCCTTCCTGTTCTTCCATTTTAATTTTAATTTTGCGTTCGGTTGTACATGTATAATGCGATTGGGCCGAATATAAGATTTCATTCATGATCTGTCTAAATCTAGAGGAATAATTTTGGACCGTTTCTGTTGCGCCTTGTTTACAGGACTCGAGTTTGCTTTTCAGTGCGAGTATAGACGTGGTTTGTTTAAGGTTTTGTCTCAGGGCATCGAATAGTTCTTCATAGGTGTCTATTTGAATAAATCTAATTGCATTTTTTGCGTGTGCAACTATTTTCTGCGCTTTGATTAGGGAAAGTAATAATGATGGTTGAGTGCACTGAGCTTTTGCATTTTTAACCTGTTTAATGAAGTCTTCTACCCCTATATCGTTTTGTCCGTTTTGTATGTCAATAGTTCCTAGTATTTCTTTGGCTGGACTTGGGTCTTCTGGCTAACTTGTGGATCTCTTGCTGTCTTCTTTCATTTTCTATTGCAAGTTCATGTTGATTTTTGGTCGTTCGGTTCATGGCGATGGTGAGGGCTTGTAGTTGTCTCATGATTTCAGTGAATTGGTCAGGGGATTGTGGTCTTTCGTCTGTCTATTTTTTAGGCATGTTGGCACTCTCGGAGTCGGTATTAAATGTGATTATAGAATTTCTATAGTTTAAGTACTGGCTTTCCAGTGTACAGCGTTTCCAAGCTTATTGTGCTTGTACCTTTAATACATACAGAATGCAATTTTATCGTGCTACAACAATAGAACTGATTCTGCAGTAGGTTTTCAATTTTATTGAGGAAGGGAAGCACGGTGTGCAAGTGCGTTCACTACCTAAATGTTCAAACTTTGCTCCGCCAAAGACTAAACAGTTATTATCAGTTTAGAATTTGTGACCTTCCGCAGACCACAAGGGAGACTTATACTCTTGAACATTTGCTTACGATTTGTGCCCTACTTACATCTAGGTTTCCCAAGAGAAAACTTACAATTTTTTGCAGTGGTCGGATCGTATGGTAGTCCAATTGAAGTCCGTAGATCTTCTTGTAGGCGGCTACCTGGCTCTCGTTCCGGCTGGTCGTCGTGACGACTGCTTCTTTCGGCTGTGATTTCTCTGCGTTGAGAAGAAATCCAATTTGTTTTTTGAGTTTCTCAATGTAATTATCCTACGTAGTATGAAGCCTACTTAGTTCACGGTGTCGTTTCCGACGTCGTGTCCTGCGTAGTTTTCGGCGTCATTAACCAGGGTCGTATCCTACGTCGTATTTTTTTATAAGGCTGGCTTTTAATAGCTAAAGCTTACGAGCTCTCTAAAATTCAAAAACCATTTTTAAAATGGAGACTTCACGTGTGTTCTATTGAATCACCAGCTTATAATTTAGCGACTCATTTATCTGAAAACTTGAAAAATACTTTATGAAACACAAATTCTTTCACTAAAGATTCTTGGCAACTGAAATATAAAATCAAAGCTTTTAAAGTAACAAACAATCACTGTATTATCTCATAAGATGTGGTTTCCATGTTTGCCAGTATGCCGTTAGTTTTAGCTTTAATTGTGTTATGCATAAATTAATACATGATTAAAATTTAGCAAAAATAAAAATAGATGAAATGTCAATTGCAGTCAGATTGGTCTTTAATAACACAGTTTGCTCTTTTATTAATAATTTCTACAAAAAAGTAACTAGTTGTCCAATGAGGACTCCTAGGTCACCAATAATATATAATATAAATAATACTTGAATTTGTCGAATAAAAAGCTTTATACAAGTTAATTTTTAAACCAGTTTTTTTTATAAAAGGTTTGTTGACGATATTTTCGCAATAATTCCTACTAATAAAATTCAAGACTTTGTCAAAATTTTCAACAGTATAGGAGATTACAGTAAATTCGCTATTAAAAATGAGAAAAATAATACTTTAAATTTTCTAGATTTATCTATAATCAGAACTGAAAATGAATATTTAATTACGAATTCTTTCCTTTTCACAAAAGTTTGGTTTGATTAAAAACTTAGTTGATAGATGCATCAATTTGAGTCATGTTAATTCTCTAAGTGATAATCTAAACTTTATCGAAGAAAAATTAGAATTCAATGGTTATCATCTACCACTCATTGAGTATTATAAAAGAAAGAATTAATTAAATACATAATTTCTCACTCGAAGTGCTGCGCTTTTGTATGTCCACCCTTTTCATTAAAAGTGGTGCTTCTATTTACTTCTTACACACTTTATGTTTAAATCACTGCTTTGGATTTGTTTTAATCAGCTGACTGATTATGATTGTATATTGTCTTTTTTTGAATGCTTCCAAAACTTCATGGCGTTCACTAATTTTTACTAAAAATGTAATATACTGACACTTTATACATCATCAATTTCTTTAAATTACGTAAACAGGTATTTATAATATTTATATTTCAACTGTTTTATAGCAGCGCGTCAAAAAAATTTGAGTATTTAGTTTTGAACATAAATAAAAAACTATTTTAAATTTCAGAGCCCCTAAAAAGTCACAAAACAGTGTTGAAACATCAATTTTTCGTGTGAACTTTTTTATTCAATTTTGATTAATAAAATTGCAAAGTTTAAAATGGATGGATTACCGCATTAATATTCTTTTTCTCTTTTTTAAGAATTTATCTACAATAATTCTGCAATATATATAGTTCTGCAATAATTCCTTTGATAAATTTTGGTTATTGTATCATTTTATATCTAAATTCCACATTTTTCTTTTATGCGCTGCAACTGACTTCTTGTTGTAACTGAAAACAACACTTTTACAAGTTTTTCTTAGACCTAGTCCTACCAACTACACCTAATTTTTTCATTCTTTGTTTTTGGCTCTTGTGCATGATAGTTTGTTTGTTTAAATGATTGTTTAAACATTGGAGGAAGAGCACAAATAATTCTCTTTAAAAAATATAATGCTATTTTAAAAATGATCTTTGTTGAGGTTCACTTATATTATAACTAAAAAGTAAAAGCAAAACGAAAGATTTCAGAAAAAAAGTAAACTTTTTTTAAACTGCAATTTTCTAGCATTATTCGAAGCGAATATTTATACACAATAATTATTTAATAATTAGTTAACATTAATTAAGTATTACCTCACTCAAATTGAAAGTTTGACCAAAAGTGAAATTCTGTATAAAAACTGCGACTTTCTATTTCTATTCTAAGAGACAATTGCTGAAAACAATAATAACCTTTTTAAACAATGTACGTGTACATCTAATTATTAGTATAATGTATAATTTCGTTTCAATTTTTTAATTGAACTGGGGTCATTATGATGCAAGTTAAAAACATAATTGCCTCAATAATTTAGTATTGTTTTTGCAATTCAAGAAACCATAAAGTCGAATTTTTTCACTTAGTTTGCCAAATAATCGCAATTTTTTATTTAAGATAGGAAGAACATGAACAAAAGTAACGCAGAAAGATCCTGAATATCTATAAAAAATTTCCAGTTCTTTGATGCATTGTAATTTTAAGAGTCTAAAATACTCATATTTTTTTTAATTTTTGCGGAAATAATCAGATGACAATGTTGTTAAACTGAATCAAGGTACGTCAAGTTTATAATTTGAAAATAAAACCTTCCAATTATTTCAATATTGTTGGGAATGTAAAACCATCGCTTCGTTTTATTAAACATTTATATTTGTCATGTTTTCCATTTTTGCAACCTTTTTTGATTATTATATACAGTTCCAAACAAATCTATTTATTTGCAACAAGCAATTGGTTGCTTTGTTCTGATGAATTAGTGAATATCTTAACGCATAGAATTTTTAGTTTTCTACTAACCTTTGGTGGCTCACTTCTGGCTAATCGAAATAATTCAATTTTCTATGGAAAATAGGGAAAATATACTACCAAAAAATGTATTTAAAATCTTGAATATATGATTATTCAATATGTCGATTTATCTCGATCCCATATTGATCCATTATAATTTTAAGATTGTAAAAAATTATTATTTGTCCTGACTTCGTTCAAATAATTAGAAGGCCATATTTTGAAACCGATAAGAGACTACGTAATGTCAACAATTTCTTAATATGGTCTTTGTATCGTTTCATTAGAATTAAAAACGCTACTCCATTGCGTCGCTTTAATAAAATGTATTTATCAGGAATTATTTTGACCACTCATATTAGTGATTTTCAACTAATCATTGTTGGGTCACTTTTTGCAATTTCTTCATTAATCTCTGGTAAAAAAGAAAACTTTTTGCGCTGTTCTGCAATCCACAATTCTCAATATGTTATCAACAAATGTGCTAGAGGTTTAAATCAAATTTAACCCACTGCTTATTATGGTCAAAACTTTTTCATAGTTCTTTAACACTGAAAAGTACATACAGGTATTAAGCTTAGTAATGTAATGATAATAAAATAAAGATTAAAAGTTCAGTTGAATTCCACTTAAGTGATTACAACGAGCTATATTATTTTTTCAAGGTCTGTTACGTAATTAAAAATATATTAAAATCTGCCCGGTGTGCGGCACATTCTCATAGCCGAAAATTTCAACTTTTTTGCGTTATGTTTAGTTCTATTACATCAAATTTTTTATAATATCTATTTCTTTATCTCGGCTCCTTTTCAGATATTGCAAAAAAAAAACGTACAAATTTTATTTTAATCATTACTTTAATGGTTGATCCCTATTTTGCATTACATTTTATTCTTGGCTGCCTTAAAACATTCATCATTTAAATACATTTATATTATTATAATTCCTAATATGTATTGGAACATTCTATTGCAACTTGTGTCGTTTTGCCATAAATCTAATTTGTTCTTTTTTTTCATTATTTTCTTCTGGTTGATGTTTTAATTGTGCGATATTAATGGACCCATTTGTATATAAAAGCTGTACGAATAAAATTTGGAACACTATGCTCCAATGTTTGGAGGTATTCACAAATATTTCTTTACCTCTTCTAAGTTCTATTCGTTTCACACTAGCCAATGCTGAGATATAACCTAATTTTGTAAAATAATTAAAATAATTAAATTTGTAATATGAAATCACTTACCCGATGATCTAGTCAAAATGATCCCTGACTTTAAATGTGATAGCGTGTCCAGAATAAAGATAAAATTATTGTTTTGAACATTTGAAAAGCTTATAATTTCTTTGTTATATAGCTCTAGGCAAAGTAATTTGGACTTTTGGGTACTGAAGAAGTACATAAGAAGGACCAAAATTCAGAGCGATAACAGAAAATTACTTCATATTTGTTATCAGCGACCCAAACGTCCTCAGAGTTATTAGTTTTCAATTATCGCTCTTATAACTCATATGTCCACCATATTAAACCAGCCATTTAAGATTTTTTAAATCTAAATTCAGAATCAGTATCAGCAATGAAAGAAAAATATAGGGTAAGAATTATCAGTGCTTTGCAACCCGATTCCAACGGATTATCTGATTTTAAATTTCTGTTCACATTCTTTTTCCGCATAAAAATGAACAAATTTATTTATAGTATATATTAAAAGCTTCATATTAAGTTAAACAGAGCACATTCTATTTTGAAATACATTTTGCCCATTTAAAAATTTTTTTTTAGATGATTAAAAAAAGTGTTTTTTTTATTTCAAGAAAAATATTATGTTCAAGATTACTGGTATGCTTTCAGAATTACACTGTTATGAGCAATGAATTACACTGTTATCTGTTTGAAAGTCGAACTGTCAACTTGTTTTGTTTAAATGAAATGAACTTCTCGTCTTATCAAGCGATCATTCCGAGAATGTTATTATCGACTTTTAATAACTTCTAAGATATACATTTTTTCCAAGTGCTAAATTATATAATTTGGAATATTGCTTACATGAGTGAGAAAGGGAGAAAGGGTCTTAAATAAGACAATCGTATCGTAGAATTATAGAGTTTATTGCCTCCACAAATTTCCCCATCAACTTCCACATTTTTCTCTAACTCCGCAGTGTCTGGTTGGGTAAAACCCGACGGGGAAAATCAGCCAGTGGAAACCCCCACATACAGGAGCCTTTACATGATTGTACATTATAAACGTGTAATCCTCGACAACACCCCTATTCCTCGCGATTCATCAACGGATTCTCAGATTTCAATACGACCCACCCTTAGCGGGTCGTAACAGTAATAACCGAGGGGCTCACTCTTAAGTTGCACGTTACGAACGATAGAATTTGTCCTGAAGTCTTAACGAAATCACGAGAGTAGTCATACAACGTAGTGAGTCAGTAAATATGAACGTTGCATCATGCGAAGTCAGTGATGAGTGAGTACAAAGTCAGAGGGAAGTCTGACGAAGTTAGACGAAATCGATGCGTCCGCGTGCGATAATTCTGAACGTGATTATGGTCGATCAGCTGTATATTTATCAATCGATATTGATTGATATTCATCCATATTAAAACATAGGATCGCAGCTGATCAAAATGTAAAATAATAATTGTTTTCAAGAGAAAGTCTATGTTGACAAGGTACGTTAAATATATTTATTTACATAATGATCCCCTACTTGCTTGATATATTACAAACTTTAATAAAGAGCTTATATAACGCGATTTATAAACAAACTTGAATTTTCTATGCAATTTATTAAATTAAATACTTCAGATAATGAATTTATTGCATGATAAAAAACTAATGATTAATTCAATTTTCAATTGATTAATCAATTTATAAATTTAAATAATTGATTTTCATTCATTATAAACATTTAATTTATATAATTTTCTAAATATTAGAACTCGTAATTAAATTATTTGATACATAGAAATACATTTGTAACCATCTAATACATATCGTGAAAAAAAGTTTGGTAGAAGAATGGGACAACATAAACTTGATGGAAAAACGATAGAAAACAAATTTGGTGCAAAAGTGGGACAAATACTTGTTGGAAAAACTAGCATAAAAAAGATTAGAGCAAAAACAAGAATAGATTTTCCACAAAATAATTAGAGAACCTGATTTCGATAAGTTTTATCACAATGAAATCCGTTAATTTATAAAGTTAACATTGTCAATATAAGCGACTTTATAATTAATTTGTTTAGAAAACTTGTCAGAGTATACGAAATCATATTTTTTCAAATTACACAACGAGAAAAAATAAAGATTTAAAATAGTCTTTCGAGTCCTTTTTTAACACAACGGTTTTCTTGAACATGTATTTACATATCTCAACAAAAAATGTACAACATTGAATATCAGCGGGTTAAATTTGTATGCCTTTTTGTGTAAGAATTGACAAAATCATAAATTTGTAGCCATCTTTAACCTATCTTATAAATTTTTTTAGATAATCAACTATAGAACCATGACAATTTTATGAAAAGGTCTTTTAAAACACATATTTAGATATCTAAAAAGAATTAGATCTATGAAATATCAAAATATAAGTTAAAAAACATCTTTTTGTAAAATGGTCAAAGTTTTATATTTGAGTATCTCAGAAAATGTTCAAATAGGTATAAGATAGCCTTAAGGGGTATCACCACTGTAAACGTAAAAAAACACGTTTTTCCAAGCATTTTTTTTAATTAAAGGAAAGGGAATACAATGATAATAATTTTGGATGTTATTATTTATAGATTGAAGTAAATAATTTCAAATTTTCAATAAAAAATATAAAAAAATGACAGCTCTGTAGTCATTTCTGTGAAGTATCTTTTCTCGGAGGAGCTCCGCGGCACGCAGCACACAGGATGCAAAATTCAAAGGGGAACAAAATAAATGTTCGTTTCTTAATCTACATGAAAATAGCTAGTGAAGCTAGTGAAGAAAATATTGATTCTTGTGTAATTGGCAAACATTTGAAAAAAACTCATTTTTCCACAGCAAAAACGGCACTTAATTGTTTATAACAATTGGTAAAATAAATATATCTAAAATCCCCCAGGTGTGGCTCTTTGGAATATTACTATAATGATGTAGGCGAGAACCCGATTAATAATATTAAAAATTGTTCGAGTTATGTGCGTGCCGATTTCAAAAAAAATGTTTTGAGAAAAACGCGTTTAAAGTTTTGAGATATGTAAAAAGTACGAAGAAATTAACCGGCACGCTCGGTGAAAA
>JAWWLR010219354.1:0-12833 GCA_035041075.1 Acraspis erinacei | reverse complement strand
ACTTGATATTAGAAGTGTACAGTGGTGAGACTTGCATTATCTTTATGAAAAATCACAGGGGTGCCTTTCCGCCCCCACAAAACGTTGGAAAAGGGTTAGGAGTGTGACCTTACATTATTTTTGTAACCAGTCACAGGGGTTCCTTCCCACCCCCACGAGGCGTTGGAAACGGGGTAGGGGTGCGACCTTACATTATTTTTGTGGCCAGTCACAGGGGTACTTTTCCGCCCCCACAAGACGTTGGAAAAGGGCTAGGGGTGTAAAATATTAAAAATATTTGGTAATATTTATAAAATTGTAAAATTATTGAAACCTTTTGGAAATCATTAAAATATTTGTGAAACACTTCTGAACTCCTTGGAAATCTTTGCAAAATATTTAAAATATTTGATAATATTTGTAAAATTATTGCAACTTTTGGGAAATCATGGAATCTTTCAATTCTTTCAATCTTTCACTCAGCTTTCCAAATCTTTGTAAACTATAGAAAATATTTTGTAATATTGGTAAAATTGTTAACATTTTTTGAGAAATTATAAAAATCTTTGGGAAATCTTTCTGAAAGCTTCGAAAATCTTTGCGGAATATTTAGAATGTTTGGTAATATTTGTGAAATTATGGAAATCGTTATAAAATCTTTTTGAAAACTTCGTGAAACCTTTCTGAAGGCTTTGGAACTCTGAGAAAATTAAAAAAATATTTGTAAAATTTTTGAAATATTTGTAAAACCTTTCTAAAGGTTTGAAAATCGTTGTAAAATATAAAAAAATATTTGTTAATGTTTGTAAGACTATTGCAATTTTTGGGATATCATTAAAAGATTTTTAAAATCTTTGTGAAAGATTTATGAAAGCTTTGGAAATCTTTGCGAAATATTTAGTGTGAAATCTTTCTGAAAGCTTCCGAAATCTTTGGAAAATATTTATAGTGTTTGGCAATATGTTTGTAAAAAGATTTTAATCTTTGTAAAATCTTTCTGAAATCAATTCGGAATATTTAGAAAGTTTGGTAATATTTTTGAAATCTTTGAAAAATAATTGCAATCTTTGCGCAATTTTTGTGAAAAATTTCTGAAAGCTTTGAAAATCTTTGTGAAATATTCAGAATATTTAATAATATTTGTAAATAATTGAAATCTTTAGAAAATCAACAAAATCTTTGGGAAATCTCTGTGAACGCTTTGGAAAACTTTTGTGAAATATTAAAATTATTTGGTTCCAGTTGCAAAAGTATTGAAATCTTTGTGAAATCTTTCTGAAAGCTTGGGAAATCTTTTTTGAATATTTAAAATGTTCAGTAATATTTTTTTTAATTATTGTAAGTTTCATGAAATCTTTGTGAAAACTTTGTGAAACCATTATGAAAGCTGTCTATATCTGCGAAATATTTAAAAATTTGTAAAATCATTAAAATCTTTGCGAAACATTACAAATATTTGTAAAATTATTGAAATCTTTGGAAAATAATCAAAATCTTTGTGAAGCATTCCTGAAAGATTTTAAAATCTTTGCGAAATATTTATTATGTTTGGTAAATGTTTGTAAAATTATTGAAATCTTTGGGAAATCATTGAAATCATTGTGAAATCTTTGTCAAACTTTTCTGAAAACCTTGGAAATGTTTCCGGAATATTAAAAACATTTTTTCATATTTGTAAAATTGTTGAAATATTTGGAAAATCATCAAAATCTTTGTGAAATGTTTGTTAAATGTTTCTGAAAATTTTCAAATTATCAAAACTATCTAGTCATATATTTAAAATTATTGAAATCTTTTGGAAATCATTGAAATCTATCTGAAATCGAGAAGAAATCATTGAAATCTTTGTGAAAACTTTCTGAAATATTTAGAAATCTTAGCAAAAAATATTTGAAACTTTTGATAACATTTCTGAAATTATTGTGAAATCCTTTAAATGTCTCGTGGATTTTGTCTTCTTGGATAGGAAATTTAGCTTTTTTATCTTTTGACTTAAAAATTTTAAACTTTAGTTAAACAAGCAACTTTTTTTGACAATCACATTTGACAACTATTTTCTTGAAAATTATTATTATTATTATTAAATATTTTCCAAACAGAGATCTATTTTCTATACAAAATCTAATTTTTCACAAAAAAGTTAATTTTTAATCAACTAATTGACTTTTTTACCAAATGCATTTAACAAAGCAGTTCAGCTTTTATCAAAGTAGTTCTGTTAAAAAAAAATTCTCAAAGAAAATAGTTAATAATTAAACCAAAAATTATTTCTAATTTAAAATTGCAAAGATTTGAATTAATCCAAAGAGACCGCTTATTTTTTAATTTTATTTGTTATTTGCTTTAAAGTTATATAAATATAATTTTGCTAGATTCTTCCAGAAAATTGAGAAATATTTTTAAACAATTTTTTTAATTTTAAGCGATTAAAAAAACACATTCAAACATCACATTTGATATTAATCATGTAAATTATAGTTCAAGAAATAAAGATAATTAATTTGATAAAATATTAGAGTATATTGTATAATCTCGTTTTATTACATTTTAATTATCGTAAATTATGATCGCAATTGTTCTTACAGATTAGAAGATTTTAATTTTAGCCATCCAATCTCAGAATAAATAAAATAAATAAATAAAATAAATTAATTAAATTAATTTGAGATTTTGATCGTAATTAGATGTTCTTATAAGATAAAAATTCAAAAAGAAATCCTCACATTTACAGAAAATTTTATTGAAAAAAAAGAAAAATATTTATTGGCTCTTATTGAAAGAAAAGTATGTTTTTGATTCAAAGTAATTTCTCTTAATCAAAAGAAATTTCTTTGGTATAACAAATTTTTTTTTTGTTCTAATAAAATTTTATCCGTAATTGAACGCGTCTTATTTTGAATATCTATAATTTAAAATCATGAAAATTTGAACATATTTTTGAAAGAGCTCTAACTTCAATATTTATCATTGAAAATTCTTCAATTTTTAACTCAACTTTTAAGGAGTTGTCTTTGGAAATTTCTGAATTTAAAAAATATAGAATTAAAAAAATATTTAATTGTAAGTTTTTGCGTACATTCTTAATTATTTCTCGAAAACTGAGGCAGATCCCCTTTTGACATTTACAGGGCTCGTAGAGGATATTATAAGCTCTACATTTTTTTTAAATAAGGAAATTAAAGTTTTTTTCTTCAGAAATTCACTTTCAAAATTAGTTTTCGAAAAATCCAAAAAGTTAAAATAAATTTTGTTGGTAAAAGATTATTTTTTCGAAACTGTGCCCCATTATAAAATTTTATAAAATACATTTTACGTAATTGAAATCGCGAAAGTTATTAAAACTTAAGAAAAATAGAACCAGAATTTTCAATTTTGAATATCTCCTAAGTAATTTGATTTTTTCTCAAATTATTTTAGGGTTGTTTAACACCTAAGAGAACGGATACTAGAATTTTCATGAAAATTACTATCAATAGCTGTCGGGAATTTTATTTTTTGGGATTTTTTAGTCGTCCCTTTATTATTCGGGAATTTTCCAATTAGGAAAGTTTATTTTCTGGGATTTTTCCATTTAAAGAATTTTACAGTGTCAGGAATTTTGTTTTTCGAGATTTTTGAGTCGCCCCTTTATTATTCGAGAATTGTATTATTCGTAAAATTTATTAATCAGGAATTTTACAGTATCAGGAATTTTATTTTTTGGGATTTTTCCAAATCGAAAAATTCACAATTCAATTATTAAATTATTCGGGAATTTTGAAATTCAAGAATTCTAATATCCGGGAATTTTACAATTCATGAATTTTATAATTTTTGAATTTTATAATTCAAAAATTTTGTCATTCGGGAAATTTATTATTCGGGAATTCTATAATTCAAAAATTCCATTATTAAACAATTTTAAAATTGGAAATTTCCCTATGCGGGAATTATATTATTCGTAAATATTCCATTTCGGGAATTTTCTAATTTTGAAATTTTATTTTCCGCTATTTTTCCAATTACGGAATTTTAAAATGTCAGGAATTTTTTTAGGAGAGTTTTTTATTCGGAAATTTTATTATTCGTAAATATTCCACTTCGGGAATTTTCCAAATCGGAAAATTCCTAATTCAACTAATTTATTATTCGAAAATTTTTCTATTCACGAATTTGATTATTTGGGAATCTTATAGTTCAAAAATGTTATAATTCGGGATCCTTATAATTCAGAAATTATATTATTCGAGAATTATCCAAATAGAGAATTTTATTTTTCGGATAATTTATTATTCGGGAATTTTTAAATTTGGGAAATGTATTATTCGGGCAATGTCCAATTCGGGAATTTTAATATTCGGAAATCTTATTATTCGAAAATATTTCAGTTCGGGAATTTTATTAGTCTGGAATTTGACAAAACGGGAGATTCATAATTCAAGAATTCTATTTTTCGGGAATGCTCAAATTCAGTAATTTTTATATTCGGGAATTTTAATCAATAGGAAATTTTCATTAGGAACTTTTATTATTCGAAAGTTTTATCCAAGAATTTTATTAATCATTAATTTTCCAAATCGGAAATTTGATTATTAGGAAATATACCAATTCAGTAACTTTATTATTTGAGAATTTTATTATTCCGAAATTTTAGTTTTCGGAAATTTGATTATTCAGGCATTTTCCAATTCGGAAATTTTATTATTGGGGAAGTTTTCAATTCGGGAATTTTACAATTCAGGAATTTTATTATTTGGGAATTTTATAATTAAAAAATTTTGTCATTCGAGAAATTTATTATTCGGGAATTCTATAATTCAAAAATTCCATTATTCGACAAGTTTAAAATTGGGAATTTTCCTATGCGGGAATTATATTATTAGTAAATATTCCATTTAGGGATTTTTCTAATTTGGAAATTTTATTTTCCGGGATTTTTCCAATTACGGAATTTTACAATGTCAGGAATTTTATGATTCGAGATTTTTCAGTAGACCCTTTATTTGTCGAGAATTTAATTATTCGTAAATTTTATTATTCGGGAATTTTATTATGCGGGAATTTTATTATTCGTAAATATTCAACTTCGGGAATTTTCCAAATCGGAAAATTCCTAATTCAACTATTCTATTATTCGGAAATTTTTCAATTCACGAATTTTATTATTTGGGAATCTTATAATTCAAAAATGCTATAATTCGGGATCCTTATAACTCAGAAATTATATTATTCGAGAATTATCCAAATAGAGAATTTTATTATTCGGAAAATTTATTATTCGGGAATATTTTAATTCGGGAATCTATTATTCGGAATTTATCCAAATCGAGAAATTTATAATTCAAGAAATTTATTATTCGGGAATTTTTCAATTTGGGAAATATATAATCGGGCATTGTCCAATTCGGGAATTTTAATATTCGTAAATATTTCAGTTCGGGAATTTTATTAGTCTGGAATTTACCAAAACGAGAAATTCATAAGTCAAGAATTCTATTTTTCGAGAATGCTCAAATTCAGGAATTTTTATATTTGGGAATTTTAATCATTAGAAAATTTTCGTTAGGAACTTTTATTATTCGGGCTTTTTATCGTTCTCGAATTTTACTGTTCGAAAATTTTTCAATTCGGAAATTTTATTATTCGAAAGTTTTATTCGAGAATTTTATTAATCATTAATTTTCCAAATCGGAAATTTTATTATTCGGAAATCTACCAATTCAGTAATTTTAGTATTCGAGAATTTTATTATTCCGAAATTTTAATTTTCGGAAATTTGATTATTCGGGCATTTTCCAATTCGGAAATTTTATTATTGGGGAATTTTTCAATTCGGGAATTTAACTGTTTCGGCAATTTTATTTTTAGAGATTTTTCAGTCGTCCTATTTAAAATATGGAATTAGAAATTAATTGATTTTCAATATTTATATTTGAAATGCCTGTAGTTTTGAAGAAAAAAATTAATAGTTTTTAGAATTTGTAATTCTTTAATTCTTAAAGATTTAAAGTACAGGAGTGTTGAATATTCTAAATTTTCCAAATTTAGGAAATTTTTATTGAACAATCATTAAAATTAAATAATTTTTTATTTTAAAACTTAAGACTTACATAATTCTTTAATATACATTTTTTAAATTAATAAATATTTCATTAAAAGGATTTATTATTGAAAATTCTTTCATTTTATCCACTTTAAATTGAAACTTCTTCCAGTTTGAAGATTAAGTAATGTGGAATATTTATAGTTTAAAATTATATAATTTTGAACTTTTTTTAAAAACTTGTTTTAATTCTGAAGATTTAAAATAGATAATTCTTCAATTTGGATGATATTTAATTAAAGATTCTTTAATTTCAAAATTTATAAATTAAAATTTTTAAATTAGGATAATTTTTGAAGACCCAAAATCAAAATTTTGTAATATTCTGAGTCTTCCAAATCAAAGAAATTTAAAATTCGTGGGAAAATTTTAAAATATTATTTTGTAATGAATTCTAAGAGAAAATGAAATAGTTTTAGGAAAATTTGAGTAAGCTTAAGAGATATTCAGAACTTTCGAAACGATTCAACAATAATTAAAACACGTAATGTTTTCTAAGAAATTTCTAAGGTTTCACGATTACGAAGAAAATTTTTGTAGGTTCCTAAGAAAAATTCAAATAATTTTTTATTTGGAAAAATTAATTTTAACAGGTTTAGATTTAAAAAATATTAAAAGAAGAATCCGAAAGGTTTTAAGGCAATTTAAAAAAATTTCAAATTAAAAAAAAGTCAGAAAAAAATTGAATAATTTTTAAAGATTAGGAGGTCTAAAAGGTCTCAAAATTAAAAAAAAAATTGTTAATATTCGTGTGCGAATGTTAAAATATTTTTAATTTTGAAAAATGAAAAAGAAAATTAAAAAAGCTTGTTAAACATATCAAAGGATTTTTTTAAGATGTAAAAATAGAGTGGAAATCGAAACGAAATCAAGTAAATTTAATAAATATTCAGTAGAATTGAAAAGTTTAAAAAAATTTTTAACTTCAAAAGATTGTTACAAATGTAGATTTAAAAAATATATTTTTGATATTGACTGTTGATACCATGCAGTTTTCCAGCGCGCTGGGCGAGAGAAGATTGCGACTCTCGCAGCGGAAGAGTCTCAGTGCGCGAGTACTCAGTCGAGTAAATTGCGCAATATAATGCGTTCAAATTGGAATTGGTTCAGGCGGCTCTGACGGTTTAAGTTTCGATTCAGTGTTACTTCAAAATATAGTTTTATTTATTTCCGGATATTACTTCATCTTAAAATAAGTTTTTTTTTTCATTTAGAAAATTTTGATTATGTTCTTAAACATAATGTAAATTATGAATTTTTAAAACTATATTCATAAAATTTTGGACTTTGTATTGACTCATTTTTCTCTAAATTGAAAAATGGAAACAAACAAAATTCTTTAGTCACGCCATCTAAAATATCTGCGAAATGATACACCCGATGATACATTACCGGCCATTCGCGGTATCTTTTATCCCAGCTCTTCGATCTTAAACTTGCTGACCATGAAAAATATTTCGGCGAAATTTGTTTCGTGCAAAAAATTATCTTTTAGTGGACTTTTATACAGAAAAAATTAACTTTTGCTACTAAACTGCGCAAAATATTTCGAAATGTACTTTAATTTTTAATTAAATTATATTCATTCTTTGGCAAAGAGACGTCATTTAAAAATTTGTTTTTAAATTTACTTAAATATAATTTTTATAAGTTTTAGAATATTTCTAATCTATTTAAAACGTCTGAAATACCTGAAAATATTTTTAACTGACTCGAATTATTCTCACAATTTTGAAAAATCATTAGAAAAGTAAAAAAATGATAAAATTCTTGTAAATTTTCACAAGCATAAAAAAAATATGATTTATTCTTTTGAAATCTTTCGAAATTATTTTAAAGCTCCTATTTTTTATTTTTGAAATCTTTAAAGATCTAAATTTATAAGCATCTTCTAATATTTTCAATTCTTTTGAATCTCTTCAAATCCACTAAATATTTCTTGAGTTTACTGAATTGATTTTTTTTACATTTTTAATCTTACCGGATTGAAACATTTTGCTTTAAAATGTTTTACAATCTTTTTAGAAATTTTAGGAAATCGTTTGATATGTTTAAAAACCTTTTTATTTTTCGATTAAAGTTCATTTTTCAAAATAAAAAATGATTTAAAAAATTTAACTCAATTTTTTAAATTTACTTTAAAAAAATTTTTATTTAATCTTTACAGACTTTCTAAGCCTTCTCATCTTAAAAATTATTCAAATTTTTTCTCATATTTTTTTTAATTCTGCAAAATTAAAAAATTTCTTTTAAACTATTTAAGATTCTTCTTTGACAATTATTCAAGTCTTTTTGAACTGTTTTGGAATAATATCTCAAAATTAATTTTTTGAAAGTAAAAATTATTTTAATGTTTCCTAGGAATTTGAAATTACGTTTTTAAACCATAATAAACCTGAAAAAAAATTAGCTTAAACAGAATTATATTTCTATAATTTCATAAGCTTTTACTTTGAAATAATCAATCTGGTTTTAAATTTAAGATTGTCTAATTTTAATTGTTTCCAATGATCTATTTAAAAAAATTCTAATCTGAAAATATTAAATTTTTAACTTTTTGAACTTGTCCTTTTTCAAAATTTTAATCTCAAATTTTGTAATTTAGAGATTCTTAAATTCATAATTAAATTTTTTAATTCTGCATGCTTTGATTTAGAAATGAGGCAGTTTCAACTCTTTCCAAAAGAAATTGTCCAAATGTAAACCATTTAGTTTGAAGGTTTGGAATTTTGAAAGCTTCTGTTTTAAAATTGTTTTACTTTAAAATTTAATGTTCAACCAGGAAAGGATGGCTTTGTACCAAAAGAGATTAATTTTCAATTCTAACTTATACATTTTTAACAACATAGTTAAATTTTTGACTAAAGAATATGTCCAGAAAAAAACTTAAATTTTCCAAAAATAATTAGATTTTTAAGGAAAAGAAAACATTTTTTAGAAGACAGTAGGATTTTAACACAAGAGTTTTAACAAAAGGGCTATAAAGAAAGAGCTTTAACAAACGTTTTTAAGATAAAAAGCATAATTTTTTAGAAAACAGTGGACTTTTAAGTTGGTAAAGATGAGTTTTGAATCAAAAAGATTATTTTCAATCGAGAAAGTTGAATTTTTAACAAAATAGTTGATTTCCCAACTAAAAAGTTGACGTTTCAATAAATAAGAATAATTGTGTACCTAGAAAATAAAAATTTTCAGCTTATTTAATATACCGGATAAAGATTTAAAAAAAAAACAAATTTTTAAATTTTTAGATAAAAGTAATAATTTACAAAATAAAAAAAATTAATTTTCCACAAAATGGCTACATTTTTGAACAAAAAGATGAGTTTCTACCAAGAAGATTATTTTTCGACTGAAAAAGACGAATTTTGATTAAAATGCATGAATTTTCAACAAAATAATTTAATTTTGCATCCAAAAAGCCGAATTATCTGAAAAAAATGAGAATTTTCATTAAAAAATTATGATTTTTCAACCAAAACATAAACTAAAAAATTGAATTATTAACAAAGTAGTTGAATTTTTTATAAAAAGATGAATTTTTAACAATTTAGTTGTATTTTAAAATAAATAATTGAGTTTAATAGTTTTTTAATTTATCTTCCTTGTTAAAAAAATATGTTTTTGTTTCCATTTCTAGTTGAAAATTGATATTTCTACTGAAATTTCAAATAATTTGTCCAAAACTCATGTATTTTGTTGAAATTTTATTTTATTGTTAGAAAATCAAGTTTCTTGCGTCAACATTTTTTTTTTTTGAAAAGGCACATATTTTTTTGAAAATTATTATTGTGTTGTTGTTAAAAATTCATTTTTTTATCTGCAAATTTAACTATTCCACTTTTATCTGTAAACATGTCATTTTAAAATTGGTTTGTTTTTAAATTTACTTAAATGTAATTTTTATAAGTTTTTGAATATTTCTAATTTATTTAAAACGTCTGAAATACGTGAAAATATTTTTAACTGACTCGAATTATTCTCAAAATTTTGAAAAATCATTAGAAATGTAAAAAAATGATAAAATTCTTGTAAATTTTCGCAAGCATTTAAAAAACATGATTTATTCTTTTGAAATCTTTCGAAATTATTTTAAAGCTCCTCTTTTTTATTTTTAAAATCTTTAAAGATTTAAATTTATAAAAATCTTCTAAACTTTTCAATATTTTTGAATCTCTTCAAATCCACTAAATATTTCTTGAGTTTACTCAATTGCATTTTTTTTCAATTTTTAACCTTACCGGATTGAAAATTACTTTTCGCTTAAATGCATTTTTCAAAATTAAAAATCATTTAAAAAATGTAACATGAATACGAAGAAAATTCTGTTTTGCTAATCTTTACAGACTTTCTAAGCCTTCTCGTCTTAAAAATTATTCAAATTTTTTCTGATATTTTTTTAATTCTGCAAAATTAAAAAATTGCTTTTAAACTATTTAAGATTCTTCTTTGATAATTACTCAAATATTTTTGGACTGTTTTGTAATAATATCTCAAAATTTATTTTTTGAAAGTAAAAATTATTTTAATGTTTCCTAGCAATCTAAAAAAACTTTTATAATTTTTGTGACACCTGACAAAATGCTTTAAAAATCTTTAATAGTTTCAATTATTTTTTAATCATTTCAAAATGCGTCAATATTTTTTAAACTTACTCAAATTTGAAATAACGTTTTTAAACCAACATAAACCGGAAAAAATGGGCTTAAACAGAATTATGTTCCTTAAATTTTCTTGAATTATATGTCAAAATTTGCGGTCATCTTTTTCTATAGAAACTTTACCTTTTTGGTTAAAAATGCAACTGTCTGGTTAAAAATAATCGGTGTAGGTTAATTTTTTCATTAAACATTTATTTGTGTTTGTTTGAAAATTGAAATATTTATTTAAAATGTTGTGTAATTTCTTAAGAATTCATTTTTTCACATGAATATTCATTATTTTAGATATAAATTTATTTATTTGAGTGATAATTTAATTATTCGGTTAAAAAATTTATTATTTAACTGTTCTATTTCTTGTTAAAAAAATTGTTGAACTACTTTCTATAAAAAATCTTTCGTTTTTTATCAAGATTCATAATTTCATTTGTAAATTCAACTTTTTGAATTAAATGGTTGAAAATTAACTTTCTTGTTTAAAATTCAACTACTTTTGTAAAAAAATTAAGATTCCTGGTGAGGAATTACTTTTCTTATTCATTAATTTAATTTTTGTTTGCAAGATCGTCTTTTTCTGGTTTAATTCACCTGTTTTTTTATTTAAAATTAAAATATTTTTTGTTAGAAAATTAATTAATTAGTTTAATTTAGAAATTGTAAAAAAGAAAAAGTTTAATATTGTTGGTGAAAAATTAAACTACTTAGGTAGAAAGTGAAATTATTCGGTTAAAAACTTAAACAATTTATTTACAAATTTTACTATTTTGATGAAGATCCGTTTTTAATTTTTTTTTAATCTGAAAAAGCAGCCATTTCATTTTTGATTCAAAATTTTTGTTTTATAAGTAGAATATTCATCGTTTCGTAGAAAAATCATGTATTTTGTTAAAAAATCTTCTATTTGGTAAAATGTAAGAAAATTTTATTACTACATTTTTGGTTAAAAATTAATATTTTTTAGTTTAAAAATCCATTTATTTATTTAGAATTATTTAAAAACGAAGAAAACATAATAAAAAATTATTTAAATAAAATTTGGACTATCTTGTAAAAGAGAAAAAGATTAATATTTTTGGTTAAAAATTAAACTGCTCAGGTAGAAAATTAAACTATTTGGTTACAAATTAAAAAAATTATTTAAAAATTGTACTATTTTGTTGAAAATCCGTTTTTTTAAATTATTTTTTTTTAATCTGAAAAAGCAGTTATTTCATTTTTGATTCAAAATTTTTGTTTTATAATTTGAATATTCATCTTTTTGTAGAAAATTCATGTATTTTCTTGAAAAATCGTCTATTTGGCAAAATAGAAACAAAAGATATTACTCCATTTTTAGTTAAAAAATAATATTTTTTGTTTAAAAATTCATTTATTTAGTTAGAAATATTTAGAAACGATGAAAACATCAATTTAAAATTATTTAAATAAAATTTTAACTAACATCACATCCATTATTCAAGCTATTTAGTGCAAAATTTGTCCAATTTTTTGAAAAATTTTCTTTTTTAGTAGAAAATCCTACTTTTCTGGTGAAAAATTAATCTCCTTGGTTGAGAATTCCTCTTTTGGTAGAAAATTCAACTATTTGGTTGAAAATTTACCTATTCAGTTAATTATTTAACTGTTTTGTAAAAATCTCACTTTTTTGGTTGAAACTTCAACTATTTATTTAAAAATTTAACTGTTTTTTAGAAATATCACCTTTTGGTTTGAAAATTTAACTGTTTCAAAAAATCTCATCTTTTTGGTTGAAACTTCAACTATTTATTAAAAAATTTAACTGATTTGTAGAACTCTCTCCTTTCTGGTTGAAAAATTAACTATTTAGTTGAAAATTTAACTATTTGATTAAAAATTTTAATTTTTCGTAAAAATCTCACCTTTTCGGCTGAAAATTTAATTTTTTTCCTCTTTTTTATTTTTATCCAAAGGGGAAACGAATTTTTTTCTTTTTTAGGGTTTTATTTTCAGAAATTCTTCACATTAAAAATGTAACTTTGTTTTGGATAAGGATTCAACTATTTTGTGGCAAGTTCTTTCTTTTTTGTTCAATTTTATTAATTAATTAATAAAATAAAATATAATATAATATAATATAATATATAATTATA
>JAWWLR010219350.1:0-12833 GCA_035041075.1 Acraspis erinacei | reverse complement strand
AATGGTTAGATGTGTGAATGAGACCCTAGATACAAGAGACATAAGAACCCATAGAAACACGACAGCGTGCATGAAAACATGCATGGACGTTAAAGAACCTAGAGAAGTATGCCAGGACAGAAAAATATGGCGGCAAATAGTTAATAAAAGTAGTTTTCGTATAGTGAATGACGCCTAAAACAAAAGACCTTGGATACTAATGGACCCAAGTGAGGAACCTCACATGAAGACTTTGTGAGTACCTTTAATTGGGGTGATTCCTAGAGAGATTCATCAGCAAACCTCGGTCGGAACAGTGTTGCGAAACTACCTTATTACTTAAATAAATAATTCGAATGAGTCACGCCTACCCCGAAAGGGAAACTGCTTAATAGTGTAATAAAAGTATTTTCTTGGGATTTTTTAAAAATATTTTAGACTCATTTTGAAATTGCATACATAATTGAGGGGTGGTTTACTCCCGCTTATTTTTTTGTTAACACCGGACATAACTTTTTTTACTTCCTTCTTAATAAAACTATCTTCCCAATTGTCTTTGTGTATGTAAATTATATATTATCATACTCACAAAATAAAGAGTTTAGGGTTGATATTCCCATTACTTTATTAAAAAATTGTGTTGAAATCCAACTTTAGCTTTGTCTCTAGTAAAAAAAATATATTTGTTTACAGTTTTCTCTAATGAATTTAGCAATTTTTAACACATTTAAAAATATTTAGTGGTGGTTTAACCTCGCATATTTTTTTTATTCATGTTGAATGAAGTTTAGCTTACCTCCTTCGCTATAAAACTAATTTCCCAATTTGCTTTGTTGATGAAATAGCACATTCAATGGCAAGGGCGACAATTTGTTCCATCCCGCACGAGTGCGAAGTTTACCGCACGAGCGAAGCGAGTTCGGCAATCACACGAGTGGGGATGTACCAATGTCGCCCATACCACACACGATACGTTTTGTCCTAGTGCACGATAAACAAGACGTTAGACTAATAAAAATTTCTGTTTTAAGCATTTGCAGTAATGAAGATTACAACGGTCCAGGGCTTCGTAAGCAGTTGGCAAGCGCATTCCCTATTCGCTATCTCATTTGACCCTCAAAATGATCAGGAATCGCGCATATACTCGTTCTATTTTAGCTTGCATTATTTAAGTAAAAAACTTGCCCTTCAATGGAGGAAGAGCCGGTCTAGGCCATGCCTTGAATTTGGAATTTTGTAGAGGGGAAAATGAAGGGAGGGGGAGCGCTTTTTAAATCGGTCTCGTGTGTTAATTTTTAACGCATTATAAAGCTTATGTGTTTAATAGTTAACATACGACCGATGTTTAACTGCCCCTGAATATTAATAAGAGACCATACTTAAATTTCGTAACAGCTCAAGGGGGAGGGAAGGGTCAAGAGATGTTGTTAAGATTTGTTACCTGTACATGTTTAAAATTCAACTATTTTTCGTCAATGATTTACTTCTTGCTTAAAATACATATTTTGAAACTGTAAAGTCTCCTCAAATCTTTTCTAGATGAAAATTCAACATTTCTTTGAAAATCTGTCTTTAATTTCACAATTCATCTATTTTGGGAGAAATGTCATTTTTCTTGGATAAAACTACAAGGTTTTATTGAAAATCGTAAAATTTTGTTGGAAATTCTAAAGTTTTGTAGAAAAGTCGTTCTTTTTGGTTGGAAATTCATCTATCTTGTAGAATATTACTTTCTGTTTAAAACTCATATTTTCATCTTGAAAAGTCAAACTAAAATCTTTTTTGGATGCGAATGAAATTTTTTTAATTTGCCTCTTCGAATAAAAAATTATTCTGTTTTATTTGAAAGTTCACATTTCTTGATTATAAGTACAACTGTTTGATTAAAAATTAATCTTCTTTGCGTCAGTATTCAACTATTTTATCTGAAAATTTTGGTTCAATCAGTTTTTTGTTCAAGATTCATATTTTCAGTCAAAAACTCATCTCTTTTGTTGAAAGTTTAACTTTATTCCAGGAAAGTTATATTTTTTAATCGTGGGGGCTCGTGGGTGTCGTGGGGGCTAAAACATAGGCTTTGGACCCACTCTGTCGGCTTTCGGGTTCGATTCCCGCCTCGAACTCTGGAAAAGCCTCCGTGGACCATGCGGTGAACACTAGCCTAACAAGGGAGATGTTATTCTCTGGAGAGTCGTGGGACTGTAACCTCGAGAGAAAAAGGTTCTCTAGGTACTTAACGCTGTTGCTCTTGGTGGTTCGGAATCCACCTTAAACTGCAGGTCCCCCTCCCACCAACAAGTAAATGTGTGGGGGGTGTGGTAGATGAATAGGGAAGAAGGTGCAAGAAAAATGTAAAACCTTAGGGGACGCATTAGAAGCTTCCATTCCATAGCCCACGTAAAATAATGATTGGATTGAATTGAGAAAAGTTAAATTTAACTAAAAACAACGAAGACCAGAGGAATTCCGTAGAAAAAATATGATAGTAAAATTTTAAATTAAAAGTAATATACATCCAACCAAAAATACTTGGATTTTTTTATTCGGCTCTTTTAACTCAGTTAATATTTAAGTAAAATACGGTAAAAAGGGGAAGTTTCTTTAAAGCAAAGTAAAAAGATGAATCCATTAAAAGAGGGGGGAAATTTGTAAAAATTGTTTAAAAACGTTAAAAAGACATTAAAAATAAGCTTAAACGGCAAGACAAACAACGCAAATTATTATGAAACCTTTCCATTTTTTTAAAGAAAATATTCTTACTCATTTATTTAGTTTATTTAATTTATTAAATGTTATTCAGTAATTTCCTATTGATTAAATAGTAATTTTGTGAAAATCTGTGAATTGTTTGAAGTGTTAACTATTGATTTAAAACAGGGTAATGGAAAGTAATAACATGAGAATCTGGTAAGTTAAAAAAAAGAGATTGATTGGAGATTTAACATTGTTCGAGACAATAACTATTGTGAAGGCTTCAAAAGATTAAAAACGTTTTCTAGAAATCGCTTTCCAAAAATGTTTTAACTATTTGGTTTTTCGATATTTAATGTTCCTATCTTCAAATTGCATAATATAATATAATATGAAAATTTTAAAGTTCACGGATTGATTATTTAATTTAGAGAATTTAAAAAATAATGTAGGTTTTTATTTTTGGATTAAATCTGAATCTTTGAACTCCAAATAATTGATAAAAGTTGAAAGTTATAAATTTTGCAGTTTTAATTATTTATTAATTAAAAATTAATAATTATAAATATTTTCAATAAACACAGTCTCAATCCTAATTTTTATGACCTTCAGTGACCCATTTGTGACATTTAATTCATGAAGTTGTCCATAAAATCCATTTTCCATAGGAATAAACAATATCGTACAATTGCATTCCCAGTACAGTCAAACCACATACCTCTTACGTATACGCTATGCTTAGCAGTTCCCACAAATCATTATTATCAAAAGGAATATGTCTTGATCTTTCTCGAACAAACTACTCGGATACAACTCAGAAAGGAAGATTAAGCTACCATTATTTGGTGGACTTACAAATCTTTACGCTGCAGCCAACCACTTCTTTATTTAAGACTCTTGGCTGCTCAGACCCTTCAGAATATTAAGCGAGGCTAAAATGTCGTTGCTGACAGTTCATCAGATATCTAAGCTCTAATTTAAAGTTCTTCCGGAATTTTAGTTCACGCTTTATGTAGTCATAGCTCTTTAAATTTATTTTATGGAATTCATATTGCGGCAAATACAAGTAATTGAACAAATTTAAGGAATTAAAATAACACAAGGAATTCCGAAAATTCAGAGAATTTAGCATTTTTCAGAATTTCATGTATTTAAGGAATGAAGAGAATCCATGGAAGCCAGTAAAAATGCTTTGACTTGATTTCTCCTTGGTAATTTCTTGAGTTCGTCTCCAGGACATCGATATCTGGCTGCGGCATACGTTTATGCTCACGGGAGGTAAGAGGCGTTTGTTTGTCTCAAGTCGAGTCTTGTCTTGGCTAAAACGACGTTTGCTTGCCTCAAGATGAGCCTTGTCTTGGCCAAGATAGTCGGACATGTTTGGACTTATGATTGAAATTAAAATTGATTAATGAAAAATTTGTAATTATTAAATTAGATATTTTTAATTTAAAAATTCAGATTCTCTGTGTCTGAACCAGTATAACCCTTATCCATTTTCTTCAAAAAATTAAAATTATAACTTTCTAGAAGGAGCTCCTGAGCCGTTAAAAAAATATATATATATATTATATAAAAATATATAAAATTGTTTAATCATTAACAAACATTAGCTTTTATGACAGTCAGAAAGACCTTCTTTTGAGAGCAGGTATACACTCGAAGTTATAAACCGCTCGTTTTGGAGTCATAAATATGTCGATCAAATCGTAAATATTTGTCGTCAAGACATATAAACTTGTCTTCAATACATAAATTGAAGTCTGGCTCTGTCTCAAAACCGATACATGCTCAAGTGTCGACCTTTTGGACATCAGAATGTTTTAATTGGGGGCAATTCAAGTCAAAACCAGGTCGAAGAATTTTTATGTGGGATTGCCTTGAAATAAAATTATTCTACTAAAATATATGGTAAATGTTGTCTAAATTTTTTTTCATTGCATTTTACTTATTGAATATATGATACAATTAACTATCTAAAAAAATTATTTTAAAAGGAACCTTTAAGTGCTTTCAATTTTATTTTAAATTATTCTTGGGATGGTGGAGAACTATAATTAGTGGCCAAAATCTATCATTTGCCTTAGAAACATTTTATCCCGAAATTTGATAGAAATTATTGCAAAGGTTGCCTATCATCTTTCTGATATTAATTTATCTAGTAAATATATTATGTTCTTGCATTCGATAAAGATTCTAAACCGAAAACCAAAACAATTCTTCGGTCTTTCATGGAGAAAACTTTTGGACTGATTTGATGATTCGGTGTTTATCGATTCACAATAAATTTAAGATCAATTTGATTATAAAATTCGATAGAAAGGATATCCCAAGATTGTAAAAAGTCTTTCAAAGCTATAGTTAATAATTATTTCTCTTAAAAATATTTTTTAAAAGGAAAAAGTACTTCTTTATATTTAATCCAAAATTGATTAAAATATGCAAAAACTTCTTTGTCTGCCAAGATGAAAGGAATTTTTTAACGGTAATAAAGTTAATTGAAATAAATTAAGTTTTTGCATAATTATAATTTTTACATGTAATGCAACATGACTTGCAAGTACTTTATTGTATTTATTTTTATTTATTTATTATTATTTATTTAATTTTTGTCCTTTTCATTGAATAAATGAAGAAGGTGGTGTTAGACAATCGCTTTCTTTGATTAAACTTCTCTATTTTCACGGTTTCTTTTTCTATTAAATTCTTTAAATGTGACGGTCCATAGGAAAATGACGCGGTTGTTTAGTATAAAGTCATGTGTAGAGACAAACAGACCGACAAATTCGGGATATTTTAAGCTGATTTTTGGTGAAAGTTCGCCATCGATATTATGTATACTTATCCACATAAACGCGAATAGCTATGAAACTACGACCGACAAAGTTGGCCCATTTCTTTTAAACCATCAACATTTAATAGAAGCAGCCCTTAATAAATTAATATTACATCAGAAAATGTTCTTACTGATTCTTATCAGTGACTGCATTCTACGTATGAATTAGTTATTTTTTACGGCGAAATGACTCAGGCTGACTGATTCTTTAAGAAAAATAGGTTATTTATATTCAGAATTTCGTCACTGACTGCCATTATTAAAAAATTTAAATAATTTTTATTTGGTTATTTATACATGAATTTTGGGTGGAATAGACTTACTTGACTATGGAAATCTCCATGATACTAGCCCTGGATGAGTTGCAAATGATTTAGTCTTATGTAAAATTCCGTGATGTGAAGGAGTTCCACTTGATCAAATATGGTTTTCTTTCAAGCTTGACACAAGAAACTTTCTGAACTAACGAAAAAATATATTGTTTTAAATTAGGTATAACCCTGTAGGATATTAAAACATGAAAATAATCGATCAAGAATTGTATTTCTGAAGTGTATGTGCTTCAAGCAGAAAGAGCTGATATGCTAAGAGGTCGAATTGGCGTAGCCAAGGGTCAGTTTGGGGTGTTAGAAATGCTCGCCTAATAAAACTGTTATAAAAATTGATATTTTGAAATTATAGTACTAAAGCAAAATTTCTCATTAATTAAATATATTCCGTATAAAAACCAGAAAGTCTTTAGTATATTGGCAAATCTAAACATTCTTTGGTAGAACAATATCTAAAACTAAGCGCAATGTTCAACCAAAATTTTAACAAGAGGTTTTTAATAGCTATAATATTATAATCTTGTTTTTCGTTTTAAATCCTAAATTATTCTTAAATTGTTTAAAAATTCTAATGCAAGAGTGAGAAAAGACCTTCTGAAAAATCGAATTAAAAAACAAATAAAAACTGAAAAAATTGAAATATTGTTAGTATAGTTTATGGTTGTGGATCATAATGTAAAATTTTCACGATTTTGAGACATGATTTTTGTCAAGGCTAATAAACATGATATACATATTTTAATTTGTATGTCTTATATTCGCCTAATTTTTCACCGTAGGTAGTAACTTTGTTCGTGATCAGCCTTTTAAAAACTGTCCTGTAATTCTGGCACGGACGGGTAACCTGACATACGGCCATGACAATGATTGCGAATTTGGGTAATTTTTTTAACGGTTGTGGAACAAGAGAAAATATTCGAAAATATATACAAGAGTAGTATTTTAACGATTTATTTTGTTTTCAGCATTTCAATACATCTTATTATTTTCTAAATTTTTAACCATTTTTGGAAAATAAAAAATGTTGTGCAATTTTGAATTTTTTAGATCGTTTGACATTCGAAAAATGTTGAAAAATATTTAAATCATATTTTAAATTTCAATAATTTTAAAAATCTTGATATTCTGATTGATTTCTGAAATAAAAAAATTTAATTCTGGAAATTTAAAAAAAATTTGGCACTTAAAAATGTTCAAATTCTTTGAAATTTAAAAAAATTGTACTAACTATTGCAAACTTTGAAATTAACTATTTTTTCATTTTGTAAAATTTTTCAAAATTTAAAAATCCTGAAAATCTTCCAAATATCTGAAGTACCTGAAATATAAAAAAGTTCTAAACATTTTTTTGATTTTTCTGAAGATCTTTAAAGATCTTTGAAATTATTTCAATTTTAATTTTTTTTCAAATTTGCTTGTGTAATTGCCAGTATACTTGTTTGCATGCATTTTTATTTTCCAGGGGAACTCTTGGATGTCCCTGATCCTGCACCATGATTACTATCTGGAATATGAGTATAAGTATAAGACTGTGATGTCCAGCGAGGAATACGGCCTTCATAATAACTCATTTTTCCATAGAGGATAATATTTTCTTTTCTTGGAATAGTTATGCTTATCGGTAACATAACGCCACCCGATTCTGAGTTCAAGTCGCCGGATACAACAAAGTTTTTTCCTGTTTGTATAAAAAAACGATTTTCCGTTAAATATTCTTCAATATCAACCAGGAACCACTTCATATCCGCAAAGAACGTCAAGCTATCCGATAGTTTTATAGAAAGCTGATACGGTATTTTACCCTGATGATTACGTGGAGGAGCATATAGACTTCCAGAAAAAGCACCGGCAGTCACAATATACATAGTAACGTAGCTTCCTGCTATAAGATGATAATTATCACGTTGACCATGCCTGTCTCCTCCAAAACTGTATATTGCATGCGGAACTGTAAGCAAAACAAATACTCATGAACCTTTTGGTTACTGTACAAATAACACCTCGTAACTAAATACGCAGGAAAAGTTTTTTTTTGCGTATGGCGCCTACTCTGCATAATTTGGTTGCTTAAATGCAAACTGAATTTATAGAACCCAAGAAGAAAATCCAACTATTTTTCGAATAAAAGTTAATTCTTTTTAATTGAAAAGTTCACTATCATATTTTTGGTATAGAGTTAATCTCTTTTGGTTTAGAATTTGCTTTACAATTGTTTGTAAAATTATGAGAATACTTAAGAATAATATTTTTGGTTGAAAATTGATCGTTGTTAGTTGAAAGTCCAACTCTTATATTTACGCTATAAATTAAATTTTATTGATCAAAAATGCAACAGCTTGGTTGAAGGCTGCAATACTTTATTCAAAACTATATTTTTTTTGTTTCAAGATACATCACTCATTAAAAACTTAAATATTTTTTTTTGAAAATTAGTCTGTTTAGTTCAAAAATAATTGTTTTAATTAAAAATGTAATTATTCTATTATCGGTTGAAAATTGATGGCTTTTAATTCCACCAAATATAATTTATACAAATTTAAAAATTTGTCAAAACTGAAAAGAGTTTTGAATAATAGTTTCAAAATCAACAGAAGTTCAAAAATTTCAAAATTTAGATATTTTTCAAAATTAACATTATTTTAAAAAATCGTGAAGGAAATTTTAGCATCAGAGATTTCCAGAATTTCACCCAAAAAAATCGAAGATTTTATATATTTTTCCATATTGCAAATATTTTAAGAAATTCCAAAGAATTTAAAAATTTTTCTGAAGTTTCAAATTTTCCAATTGAAGTAGATAAAAAAATGTAATTCTAGTAAAAGTAAATTCTAATCATTCTTAAAATCATAAACATTTTGTTGTAATTTTTTTAGTCTTAAAATTCATGTAATCTAAGAGATTTGAAAATCCTAACATTTGGGAAAATATTTAGATAATTCTCTAAATTCTTTGAAATTTTGGTAACCTTAAAGATTCAGAAATTTTGATAATTTTTTTTAAATTTGGAAATTCTGAAAAAAAATAAAAATGACAACAATTCTGATAAATTTTAAAAATGTTCTAAATGATGATTATTTCTGACAATTTCTTCTACTTCTGGGTTTATTTTTTCGAAATTCTTACAACAAATTTTTAGTTCTAAAACTTTTTAAATTCCTTAAAATTATTGCATTTTTTGTTAAAATTTTGTAAATATAAGAATATTTTAATTTTAAAATATTAAAAAGAAAATTCTTATTTTAGAGTATTTTTTATTCCTAAATTTATCGATAAAGATTGACATTTATAAAAAAATTAATTATCTTCCTAATTAAAAAGAATGTTGAAATTGTTCAAAAATTCTTAAAATTTTGGAAATTTGTGAAATACTGAAAAAAAATTAATTTCTCGAAATTTTGGAATTCCTAACTTTTTCAAATTTTTAAAAGTTTCAGAAATAAATACCTGGAATGTGATGAATATATTGACCACTCTCAATAAGTTGATGATTCTCCAGATGTCCAAGATTATAATTCTTATCTACCCACTTTGGAAAATTGTGTTCAAGGTAATGTATTCCTCCATAAAAACTAAGAGGCAGGGAATGAGGCTTATTATGAATGACTTTCAACTCAACATGAGCCTGTTTTTTGTTTACGGCATTATTGAACACACCGGATACGACGTAGGGGTTTCCTGCGTCTATGAAATAGCGACTCTCCTTTAATTTTTCATTTTGCTCAATGCGTAGAGGTTGGAGATATGCAATAAGAAGCCTGCCATTCTGCAATGTTACATCCAAGCGATATGGTACTTGAGGTATTTTATGTGTAGTAGCAGTTGGATCATGAAGAAATCCATGAAAAGTGCCTTCTTATTTAAAATACATAGTGACGTAGCATCCTGCCCGAAGAGAATTAATACGTGCGAAATACAGTAATGTTTCATATTTGTTCATTGCATCCACCACTATAATCAAAACAGAGATTCATGAACCCTTTGCTGCCTGGATAAATAACCTATATGTTGACTTATTATTACACTTCAATGATAACTGAATCCATAGAACACAATAAGAAAATCTAATCATTTTTGGGGTAAAACTTAATTCTATTTAATAGAAAAGTCCACTACCATATTTTTGGCTTGAAATTAATCTTCAACAACGTGGTTGAAAGCTTAACTACTTTATTCGAAAAATAATTTTAGTATTTGAAGATCTATCTGTTTGCTTGAAAATGTAAATATTTCGTAGACATTCCATCCTTTTAGTTAACAAAAGCTTGTGTTGAAAGTATAACTAATCAATTATTGGTTGATAATTGATAGCTTTCAATTTAGAAAAAAAATTATTTGCTTAAAATGTGACTATTTCTTTGAAAATTCAACACTTTTATCAAGCAGTCATCCGCTTAGGCAAAAAATTTAACAATTTGGCTGAGGAAATGTGTACCGTTTTGGATTAAAAAATCAACAATTTGGTTGAAATTTTCTTCATTTCTTGATTAATAAAACTTTTTTCTTTAAAATACATCTCCTTTTAATCTCTTTCTTATAAAAAATACAACTTTCTGGTGAAAAATTAACCGGATTCGCTTGAAAATAAACGTATTCGTTACAAATTCATTTTCTTTGCACGAATTTCTATTTTCCGCTCGAAAATTCAACATTGAAGTAGAATCTTCAGCAATTTGGTATAATATATAACTACTTGGTTTAAAATTCAAAAAATTTGTTCAGATATATTTTTTTAATTTCTTTCTATTTTTTTTCTTTCCAAAATGTAGCCTATTTAGTTGAAAATTGAATTCTTTGGTAGACACTAAATTTTGTTGATTGGAAATTGAACCCCTTTGGTTGAAAGATGTACTCATTTCTTACAAATAATTGTTTAAGATTTATAATTTCAGATGAAACTTTTTCTCTTTCGTTAAAAATAATTTTTGTGTGACTTGAAAATTCAACAATTTAATTCATTTTATTCGTTGAAAATTAACTATTTTTTTAAACCTTGATTTCTTAGTTTGAAAATTCATTTCTTCACAGAAATGAATTTTTTTTTTGATTAAAAAAGAAATGTTTTTTTAACAATGATCCAAATTTAGTTTTTATAGAATCTTCAACAATTTGATAAAAAAATGTAACTACTTATGTACAAATTGAACTACCTTGTTGAGAGTTTTTTTCAGTAAAATTGTGATCATTTTCGTAAACAAATTTTTCTTTGGTTAGAAAATATTTTTTTAGCCGCAAGTTTAAATATTCTGTTTTTGAATTTTTTTGTGTGGAAAATTAAAATTGTATTTGACAAAAATGAGTTTATTACTGTTAAAAATAATACTTCTTAGTTTAAAGGTAAACTACTTTCTTAAAAATTGATTGTTTTCGTTGATGATTGATCATTTTAGTTGAGAAAATTTCAAATAGTTATTTTATTATTACCACAAGTAATTGATTAAGTTCATTTCTTTGGTTGGAATTTCTACTCAGTAGTTGTATATTAGGTTTTTTGTTGAATATTCATATTTTCCGTTGAAGATTTAACTTCTCTCTGGCAAATTCCTATTTGTGCCTTAAGTACATTACGCTCTGGTTAAAAATCGTATTCTAAATTGGAAATTAATTTTTTTAATTAAAATGAAAATATTAAATTCTTTGTTAATAATTGATTTTTTTAGTCCAAACATTTAATTATTTGATAGAAAATTGATTGATTTTTGTTAAAAATTTGTCTTTTTTGGTGAAAAAAATAATGTTGTTTAATTTAAAATTTAACTATTTGATTAAAAATGTATTGTAATACTGAAAACTGATTCCCATTTAAGACAATTTATCTTCTCAGTTCAAATATCAACTCTTGTTTAACATCTATATTTGTTGATATAATTCAGCTGTTTTGGGTTTAACTTAAAAATATTTATTGGTTTATATATTAATTATTAAATTTTTTTTTGAGAATTCAGCTTTTTATTCGTCAAGAATTACGTTTGAATTTATGCACGGTACCTTACTAATAGGTATCATTCTGAGTCTAGGCGGATAACAATTTAACTGTCGTACAGAATTTGTTGCTTAAATTATGAACACTGCTTCGATGAGGGTGCCGTTCATTTTTCTGAACGGATAAAAATTAAGAAAGGTAAAATTTCAGAATGGGTTATAATACATAATACTAAAACCTAGGAATAGCATAATGTCGGAAAGATGAAAAAATCGGAAATCCAGAACACTGAAAGGTATTTGTTCGAAATTGAAAGAAGCGGAATGGGTAAAAATTCGGAAAAGTTAAAATTAGGAGTGTGAAAAATTATAAATAAATAAATATACGGAGAGGAAAAATTCGGAAAGTAGAAAAATTCGGAATAGTAAATACATGTACCTTACCTATTAGCAGATGTATAATTGTTTATTTATGGTAGCAAAAAAAAATTTTTCACAGCAAATTTAAGTATCATATCATAATAAATTTATGTTGCACGTTAAAAACTGTTATAAAATTGTACAATGATAAAAAATAATTACTATGTCGTGAAAAAATTTAAACCTATTTAGTTTTTTTTTAATTTTATCAGAAAACAAATATGGCTGCTTAAATGTAGGAAAAATTTGGAAATATCTATCTATTAGTTAACATGTAAACATGAAAAATTTTCACAATAAAGTTTGAGAGTAGAAAAAAAAGTTTTATGTGCATTTGTTGACCTCGAAAAAGCGTTCGACAAGGTAGATAGAATTAAACTTTGGGAAGTCTTGAAAGAATACGGAGTAAATGGATGGCTCCTACAAGCGATAAGAACGATATATACGGGTAGCAAAGCAAGTGTAAGGGTAAATGGGAAATTGAGTGACTGGCTCGATAAAATGCAAGGCGTTACACAAGGATTCGTAATGTCTTTATGGCTATTTATATTATTTATGGACAAGTGTTTGAGAATGGCTCTCTTCCACGAAGAAGGTGTGGATCTTGAAACAGTAAGGGTACGTGGGTTAGCGTTCGCAGACGATAAAGTTGTGATGGC
>JAWWLR010219331.1:0-12835 GCA_035041075.1 Acraspis erinacei | reverse complement strand
TGAGCACATTTTCAATGTCCGGCATAAATGCAAATGTTTTTAAGATCTTGAAATAGGCAATAGTTGATTGTCTGAAAAAACGACGCACTTTAAAAGAAATAAATGAAACGACAATAAATATATCGGAATTTGTTACGATTTAGTATATAGAAAAAATGTTTATCTCACAATTTTTTAAATGACGGCGATATGCAAGATCGATATTACTATTTCAATCAACTAGCTGCATTACCTATGTTGGTGATGCAAAATATCATTGAATTTGTTTTCGAACTTTAATGCATGGCGACCGGAAATTTATCCAAATAACACACAAAAATAAATTCATTTTTTTTAAAGAAATGATATTTAAAGGTGGCGCTAACCCAATGAAGTTTAACACGTACTGCTCAAAAGAAAAAAAGAAGTATTGATACATTTTATTCAGAATCCTCAATATTAGCTGAATTTTTTTAATGAAAATTATTTCTGATACATAAAATACTATTTATTCTGATAACTAGATTCTCATATAAATTGTTTAAACAATTCATTATTGTTTTCAGCAATTTTATCTTAGAATAGACTTAGAAAGTCGCGGTGTGTTTAAAAAATTGTCACCTTTTGTTTAATTTTCAATTAGAGCGAGCTTCTACCAAATTAATTTTAACAAAAATAATTGTTTAAAAAAATTATAATCGTTCATAGCTGTCTTTTTCTATATTTATGCTAGATAGTTGCGTTGTCTTTCTGATTTTTTTACTTTTTGTTCAATTTGCAATTACAGTGAAGTTATAATTAACTCAAAATCAACTAATTGTTTGTTAAATGTATTTTTATTCTTTATACATATATGTACGTATGTTATCACCGACGAGATGTTTTTTCTCCAGTCATCACATCCAGTGTGAATTATTCCATTCTCTGTTTTTGTCTCCTGCGTGCATTAGCTATTTGTTTAAAATCATGTTTTTAAACATTCGTAAAAGAGCAAAAATAATTAACTCAAAAAAAGTACATTACTATTTAAAAAATGATTCTGGTTGAGGTTCATTTATTACTTGTTCATAACTGAAAAGTCAAAGCAAAAATAAGGATTCTAGGAAAAGCAAATTTCTATCATTACTCTAAGAAAAGATAGTTTTAAACAATAATAAACTGTTTCAATAAACATGCTTGCTATCTTGCATTAATTATGAAGCCATTAATCAGAGAGTGGACAAAAAGTTAAAAATTCAGAAAAAGAGCAACTTTCTACCATTAAGTAAAGAGAATATTATTAAAAATAATGATAAATTGCTTAAATTATTTTTTTCATTAACTTGAATTAATTATTTCACTGTAATTTAAAATTGTACCAAAATTTCGGAAAACCCGCAACTATCTAGCATTAATAAAGAAGAGGATAGCTATAAATAATAAAAATTTCTTTAAACAATTGAACTGGACAAGTGAAAAATTTGGAAGAAAACGCGACTTTTTAACTCTTATCTAAGAGAACATTGCTAAAAACAATAATAAATTGTTTACACAAGTTACGGAAACATCTAATTATCAGTTTAAAGTAGTATCTTATGTATCAGAAACAATTTGCATTTAAGAAACCGCAAAAAGTTAGTATATCGATAGCGGAATTTCACGGTCATTTAAACAAAAAACTGATATTGGTCAAATCTAAAATTTCCTTGTCTTACGACACTCGGAAATTATTTTTAAAATTTTTGACTGATTGGTTGGGCTCATACTTTTTGGTTAGCGGAAGAGCAGGAAACTAAAAATCATGGGTTTAAATAAAAAATTTATTTGTATTATAAAATCTAATCTATTATATCTATTTCAAGTGAGGTGTTTCACTATAATTTTTTTAGCCAAATCTATTTATATTTAGAAATTGTAATTTTTTTGTTTAGAGACACTCAAACATTCTTTCTGTCTTTTTTTCTGACTCATTGGTGTAATAGTTTATGATAGTGCGGAAGACTAGAACATACACATAGTGCAAGTATACTTTTTTTCTAAAATGCTATATAAAAATGTCATCTATCCCTATATATTATTAAACACATAGTTTATTAACTGATTCATCTACATGCAGAAAATAATTAATTGACTGAATATGTTGTAAATTGTTCTTCTGCGAAGGTTTTTGGTTTCTTCTGTAAAATTAGTTTGATTGGACTTAGCACCGTTTAGCACATTGACGAATCACGCTATTTTAGTAACGTTTTCATAATATTAATTCAGAGTGGTAATCTGGGACAAACACAAACATGTTATTTAAGGTAATTAAAAATTTGGCTTGCCATTTATCGCATTTTCTATCAGAGTTCTTTTTATCATACTTAATGTTTATCTGACGAGGTCTATTTGTAGGATTCACTATTTATCAGAGATAATAAAAATGGTGTCTTAAAATACTAAAATACCGTAAAGCACGTAACGGGAGGAAAGTAAGGTAGATTGCTGAATAGAATGCTGTAATTGGAAGGGTGAAAGAGAAACAAACAGGAAAACGAAGAGAGCGTTAAAGGAAAATAGAAGAGAGGGTTGTAAGAGTAGAATGAAGGAATAGAGACGTAACGAAGGTAGATAGGTAAGTTTGGTCGTGAATTTCAATGGGAAGATATCCAATTACTGAGGTAGAGGATGGGGGGAAGACTGATCTTTCAAAAGCAACGACGCCAATAATTAGTTTCTTATGCGTTGAGGTAAGACTGGAAGGAAACGACTCTTCAAAGGTTTGAACAAACGAACTTTTAATTTTACAAAAAAGTATCTACTTTAAAATGTTTCTCTTTGAGACCCTGAAATTGCGTTTCTTCTTCACGAATGCTTTTGTAACTAGCATTCGCTACTTCTTTCAAAATAGGGTGAATAAAACGCAAAAGGTGGACTTCTGTATCCCGAGATACTTTTCTCAGCCGCATTTGAATAAGCTTTAAGCCCGTAAGCTGATTTCAAGGTTGGGTGTTTGATAATTCCGTGTAAGCTTCGCTGGGGTTTGCGTTATTCCTACTTACCCTACATGTTTAGATTATTCTACATCTCAACATATTTTTCGATTGTTATAATTACAATTTTGCAAAGAATTATATTTATAAAAATTTAGGGACATGCCTCAGATGTAAAGGAGACGCTTTCCGACTTATTTTTCGGAACTGGAGACAAGAATTTTAAGAGATTGCGAAAACTTCAAGGGATGTCAAAGAATTATGTAGGGTTTCCAAAGATATTAGAGAATTTAAAAGAATTTAACAAGATTTAAAGGATTTGATAGTACCTCGAAGTATTTCAATAAATTTACGTCGCTTCTTTTCCTTTAGTCGATATCAGTTTTTATATTGCATAATTTACTTTTCGGAGTTTCTTTAAATACCAAATATTATCCAAAATACTGTTATATCGAAAAGATAAAACGTAAAGATAAAACTACACTGTAGACAAATTCTGTGTTATTTTACATCTTAATACGTTGGAAACTAATCTATCCATATAATATGTAGTGAAGTTACAAGAGCCTGCGTGAATAAACCAGACTCTTGCCTAAAAAAAAATAACGACACTGAAAAAAACACACTGCTTGTAAATTCACAGCCACGTGCATGGAAAAACTTTGTATCTGTCAATTGACAAGAAAAACGTGAATTGTCCAAAGCAAAGCCAGCATCACTGCTTGTAGAAAACTTAATTATTTTTTCATTATAAGTTAGGCGCTGACTAATATTACGAATTTTCCCGTAACTTTAGCCCTGAACGAGCTGGAGAAGGGGTTAGTCTTACGGAAAATTCCATAACGGTAGACAGATCGTACAAGTTATTCAAAATAACATTATTTTCGCAATCAAACAGACCGCCTCATATAATGAGGAATACCTTGTAAACAAAAGGAGTTAGAATAACCGAACACTCCTTTGTTTTCCTACCTATGCCTAGCCATCAGTGGCAATAACATACTGCATGTAATTTCGCTCTCTATCAAGCATTTCTACATTCCGTCAATTTAAATCACACCGAGAAATGGTAAATACGCTGTTGTTTGTAAATTCACAGTCTAATGTAAATGCAATGCTGTATGTATCTTTACAACTTATTAAATAGGTCAAATAGTTTCCAGTGTAATAAGATGCAAAATTACACATCGACTGTCAAATTACTGCGGTCGCGGTGTCATCACAATGTTCCTTTTAGTTTAATTATACCACAATGTTAATTAGTATTGAGGTCTCATCAATTTACTACTTTATTCACAGTCAAGTTTTGAATGTCCGATAGGTTAAATTACGGTCGAATGTGATTTTCAACAGAACATTTTTTACAGTGTAAGTAAAGTATACTCAAAAATACTTATTCTAAGGGTAATGAAAATAACAAAAGGGACGTGGGTTTATGCTTCTACAAGCTATATTAACAATATATACGGGTAGCAAGGCGAGTGCAAGGGTAAATGGGAAATTGAGAATGGCTCTTTTCGACGAAGAAGGTGTGGATCTCGAAACAGTAAGGGTACGTGGGTTAGCGTTCGCAGATGATAAGGTTGTTATGGCATTGTCAATCGAAGACTTGCAAAGAATGTTGAATAAACTAAATGCAAGCATGAAAAGCATTGGCCTCAAAAATTAAACAAGTTGATAAATTCGTATACCTTGGTAGCTTATTTAATAGGGACGGGAAGATAGATGAGGAGTTATATAAATGCATAAACGAAGGTAAGAAGGTTATTGGTAGAGCAGATCCCCTTATCAGAAGTAAAAATATATCAAATAAGGCTAAAATGGCTATACATAATTCTACATTAGCACCGACTGTACTATACGGCAGCGAGATATGGACATATCAAGAAAAAGATAAGAGTAAAATTAACGCGATTGACATGAGATTCTTGCGCATAACATGCGGGAAAACTCTGATGGACAATGTGAGCAACGAGATAATCCTTAAAGAATGTGATGCGGAAGAGACGCTGATTGACACGTGGGAATTAAATCGGTTAAGATAGTTCGGGCATGTTGAGTGAATGAAGGATAAATGACTAACGAAACAAGTGTATCAAGGTAAAGTGAATGGCAGCGTGCCCAGAGGCAGACCGCGGAAAGGATAGCTAGAATGTGTGAATGAGACTTGGGTTCACTTGGCTTGATTGCTAGAGAGATTAATCAGCGACCTGGGCTGGGTCAGTTTTGCAGAACGAACGTTTTATTTCAATAAATAACACGAGAATTCTAGATAAAATATTTGTCTATTTTAATAGGGCAAAATAGTTTCAGGTTTAGAGAATAATATTTTTTTAATGTTTAACTTCTCCTTTTTGTCTGAATGTGTTATTAACTGTTAAAAATAATTGAAATCCCCAAACGCAGTTTTAATTTTTCTCGTAATCTAGATATACTTTTTATTATCGTCATTAATCGAATGCATCCACCAAGAATTGATCAACATAATTGATTTGTCTGACTAGAGGTGCTGTTGCTGTGTTTGTAACTAATATCGAATTGCTGAGACACATATCTATCATGACTTTTTTCCAAATTTATCAAATGGATGGCTGCACCAAAGTTAAGGATAATAATAATTTTCAATTTAGGTCTCCACCACTTTCGGGCGAAACATTTCGCATATGTTTGTACTTTCCAGAGGCTCAGTCACGTATCCTTTTTTAGAGACGTGTCACAAAAGTTACTTGAAAGTATTTTGGCAAAAATTGTAGTTCATGCTGTAATGAGGATTTGTGAACTTTCGAGCTTTCGAAATAATATCCACAGCTGCGACTTCCGAGATTTTGCATACGTTTCGAGCTTGCTTAATATACTAGTCATTATTATACCTCAGTTTCGGATTAGCCCTAAAGAAGTGAACTTCAATGTTCAAGAAACGTCGACAAAAATTCGTATCTTGATACACGATTGGAACACGGCCAATGAAAATTTGTAGATGATGGTTCAGTTCAAAAAATTTCTCAATATATGTTTCGTACTTCATATAGTTTTGCTTAAAAATTCAACTAATTATTTTTCAAATTGAAAATTAAATTTTTTATTTAAAAAAAATCCTTCTCTTTTGGCTCCACTGGGAATCAAACTATCGAACTTCTGATTTCCGATCAGGTGCGTTTCCGTTAAGCTATTAGAGAGATCAGAATAAGAACCGTAATTCCAGAAAAGATTGCTAATTTTGAGCTAGGCGTTAATGGTAGAAGTAATTATTTAAAATGAATATGTTATGAAATCAGCATCTGGTACTCTACCGACAGCAGATAACCCTACAAAACCATGGAGGCAGAAAATCCACAATATCGATCAAGTTAAGAATCTTCAATATTAAAAAATGCTTAACGTCTTAATCACACTAGATGGAAAATAAATTTTTCACATACTGTCTGTGAAGTACGTTATTTTTTTTCATTAAGGTACTTATTCTGATCTCTTTAATAGCCTAATAGAAAAGCATCGGAACGGAAATCAGAAGTACTTCGGTTTCGAGTCTCAGTGGAGCGAAAAGGGAAGGATCTTTTTTAAAAACAAAATTAAATTTAAAATTTGAAAATATTATGTTTCATCTAGTCTGATTAAGGCGTTAAATCCTTTATTATTAGGCCTTAAAAAGTTTTACCAAAGAGAAATACAATCAGCCTATTCCTTCAAATGTGATAGTGTACCCAGAGAAAAAGAGAGTCAAACGCGTTTGAATATCACCTGTGATGCGTTGTTCACATATCGCTGAGTGAAAAAATATTTGTGACCGACCGCGGTGAAAGACGCCTAATGAGGGAAAAATCGATGATTAGTTTGTTAAACTTATAAATAGTTTTTAATTTTGTCTTTCATATTAATAAATGATTAATAATTTAAAAAAAATTTAAATTGTTTTTCAAAAGCAATGTGAGTGCTTCTTATGGAGTTCCTGCCTGGAAACGCTTCTACTATCAGTCTTAGAGTAAAATGAAGCGAACGCGCATTTGGTCCCTTTCCTCCTGGAAGCGGTCACATTTTTTCAGGAAGATTAATTCCTGCGCTGCGAAACCGAGAACACGAGATATGTTTTCGCTCATTACGAAAAAGTGACGACCACTTATGCTTTCTTCCACATAGAATCTAACAACTTGCTTTCATAATTTTCCCTCATTTCTTTATCTTTGAGTTCCTCACGTTCAGTGTCACTTTTAATTACATAAGGCAGTATTCAATTAAAACTGTTTTGTCTGTCTTAGGCGATTTCAGCTGAGACGGAGTTCACTAAATTTACTAGGAGTAGTACTTCAGCGTTGTTGAATATTACGGCGTTAAGTTTCTGGAGTGATTATTTTTATTCGACATTTTTTTTAGGTTTTTAGATGAAGGCAGCTGAGAAACAGGTCCTTGTATGTACTAGGGGTTATCTTTTGTGGATTGTTGTAGACGAGGTTCTTGGCAAAGAGTCCGGGTTGACCATTTTTAATTTTGTTTTCCTGTTTCATTTGAAGGCAACAGAAAGGATAATGAGTAAATGAACTAGAAGTTGTTGCATAGGGATGCTTAATATTATTGTGTAAACAAGGGTATGTACTATTCATATTTCACATCTCTAAGGCCTGGCTTATGAGACGTAGGTAAACTTTAACGGCTTAAAGACTAATCCAACGCGTAAAGTTTCTACACCAGCGGTAGAATAAACTTGGAACCAGACGAGGGAAAGGGTTTCGAAATTATTCAACTTGAGAACACAAGAAATTCAATTTATTTAAGAGCTTTAGTTGTACAAACTCCCGGATTTTTCAGCACCTCCATACGATTGTTCTTCAGGGCAACCCGGTTGAAAACACTCTCTCGTGGAAAAAGCCACAGAAAGAGCCAAAGCTTTGACAATCCATTTCAGTCAGATAGTGAGTAGATGGACAGCAGGTATGACTAAATGAGACAAAATATGAAAGTATATTATTTTCACCATTCACATTTTGAATAATTTCAGTGAACCATACTAATCGTTCGAAATTTATTTAAAAATCGAAGCGATTACTTTTCAGAAACAAAGCTAGTTTCCCTCAACAGATCTTAAAACAGTTTTTAAGAAGATTCCGTGTAACTTGCTTAATGTAAGGGTTCTGTATCCTCCAGAGAGAGTGCTAGGATATCGTTGAGATTACTGGGAGTGTCTATATTTCCAAAGTTTCTCGAGGTCGGGAATCTCCAAAATAAATCAGAATCGGCTAAGCTCGGTGGTGTTCGGATGAATTCGGACGTTAGTTCGACTCATCGACTCACCCAGACAGCGTGTGCATCACAAACTTGTGAATGGGTGAATGATTCGTGGTGTCAATGATCCATCCTTGGCGAAAGATTTTCAATATTTCTATGAGTTCCAAGAGTTTCAAGAGTTCCTCAAAGAGTTCTCCTAATATTTTCAGAGCATCTGATGACAAGCCCCTCGCCACTGAATCTTCACTAAACAAATCTAATGACTTTTACCACAAGTTTTAACAATAGTTTTTTTACGGAACATAGGACTCACACATTAAGAAAGTTAGACGCAATCTTTTTTGAAACTATTTTATGATTTGATGAGGGAAACCTGCTGTGCTTAATTGTTTCGGTTTATGAATACATTTTAAACTATTAGTCTGCAAGGTGTCGTAGTTATTTAGTTATGCCTATATTAATTTATAAATTAAACTTTTCCCACAAGTAGAAAAAAACCATTATTTTCTTCTTATATACTGATATAACAAATATTTTTTAGAGCACCAAAGTAATCTTCATTAAGAAAGGCTCGACACTTTAAGCATAGATCTATATTATTCATGTCTTAGATTTCATTTCAGTTTTTACATTACCTATTGGATGAGCAAGTAGAGACTCCACAATCCACCTGATTTGAACAAATTGTGCAAACGGTATATACAATAAATTGCTGTTTGTAGAATTTTTACGACGCAACAAAACATCGCCGTCTATAAATTGCATTGGGCCTAGTACATCTGATGCGAAATAAAAATATATTAGTTCATCAGGTTAATGAATTTAAAAAATAATTATTTTAGAACTAATGCGCACTTTACTATATGTGTAAAATAGTTATTTGTAATACAAGAATTTAAAACACTCCTCCTTAACGAATCCTTAATTTTTTTAAATTATATTTTAGTTTGAAGCTTACTCCAATGCGGGCCTTGCACTACGTGCATCTCCCCGTGGTTCGCAATTATTGCAATCTTATGCCACGTTCCCATTTCATCTTTACGCATCAGTTTATCATTTTTCCGACACCTGACATGCGGTATAAAATATTCACCTTTAGAAAAAAACATAGTTTATAGTTATTGCAAAGATATAAAATTCCTTCACTCGGAACTACAGAATTATAGGGGAAGGTTATCAAGGTTGGACCATCGGGTTCTTTTTCTTCATATTTAGCTAGCGGCACTTATAGGCTGGCTTGTCAATTACTACTCAAGGTAGTACCAAATTTTTGTATGGGTCTGTCCGTCTCAAGCTCGTTTGTCAAAAATATAGTACTGACGTTACACTGTAAAAAATTTCGGGAATTTTCCCCACTTTTTAGTGGGGAAAAATCCACATTATCGTTGGGGAAAATCATTTTCCCCAACATGTGTGGAAATTTTCCTAAAAGTTCTTATTATTCTCTAAAAAAATTGGGGAAATTCCCCAAAATTTAGAAAATTAGTGAATACCTACAATTTTCGGGGAAATTTCTCGAAAAAGATTGTAATTTATGCAAAAGTTTTGGAAATATACCCTACAATTTGGGGAATGGAATGATTCGTACTTAATGTAGGGAATCGTTCCAAAAATAATGTTTAATTTTTCACGTAGATTAGGTACATTTTCTAAAGATTCTTGAAGTACTATCGTATGTTTAGGAAGATATTTTATCGTAAATATTTGATAAACTAGCACAATATTTTGAATAATATTTCACATTTTTTGGAGAAAAGATTTACTAATGTTTTTGTTATCTCAAAGATTTCTTTTCATAAATTTTTGTTCTTCAGGTCACAATGTAATAAATGATTTGCATATTACATGCAGAAATGTCTTTATCGTTTGTAATTAAAATTTCTTTGCAGTGCTTTCCTTTTAATAAGTGTTAATGTTTAAATATGGCTGCTCTGAGTAGGTAGTTCGGTGAAACTCCGCCAGGGCGCGACATGCCTCCTCTCTCGCAACAGAAATGCCGCTTCTGGTTTTTAAAACATCCGTCGACGCGAAGCTAAGTATACTAACACGGTGCAGGGGCTACTGTGATCTACAAGGCGGTTCCTTATAGGCCGTCGTTCTTCCATTGAAGCGGTCGAGCTGTAGCCCTTGCTTTTTTTAATAATATTCCACAAGTTTGGAGTAATTTTAAGTTATTACACAATATAATTCCGGCTTAGGGACAAGTTCCTAAATTTTTAATAGTTTTACAAAATTAGTAGATTGTCGCTGCGACGCCTTATGGAAAATTCCCTAAACTTTTAGAAAGATTCCAGAAAAACATAGGGAATGTTTCTAAATCAAGTTTTGGAGAAAACTCCACAATTTAATTTTAATATTTCACAAATTATTTTAGGAATATTTCCCCAAGGTGGAGTAGGAAAAATTCCAGAATTTTGGTTTTTATTACTTCCACACGATTTTGGGAAAAATTCCCTCGAAAATTTTTACAGTGTAATGTAGTTATCAAGTTCAACGTTTTAATACACTGGATTTTTCTGTCAATTTTTGTAAGAGGTGTTGACAACTAGAGATAGTGGTTTACGTCAAAACAATACTTTTTTGAAAATAATTTGAACTTTTACTTTTTTATTGAAATATTACAAATTTTCTCGAACATCTTAAAAATTTCGAAAAAATTGCAGTTGAGTCAAAAATTTTGTAATTATAAATGAGCGCTAGTAGGACCAGGACTCAACTTTTTTTTAAACATTTCTCACTTACCATCAGTAGTTTATTTTTCAAATGCGCTTAACATTTCTTGGTGAAATCTCGCTTATCTCGCTTGAATGCATCAAAAGACGCTGAAATATTTATTAATTAAATTGATTATAAGAAGTAAAAGATAGATGTAAATATCAGATGTTAAAACAGACAAGAAAAAATTTTCTTGCCTGACTTTATTATATTTCTTTTCTTCCAAATTTGTATTGTTAATCACGTGTTCACGTAGGAAAAAATCTGTCTATAATGTAACAGGGGTTCTATGTTTAAATATCATTAACATAGATTTTTATGCAAAGAGCTTACCGAGTTTCCAGGTACCTTACAAATTTACTTATTTAATTATGAAAGGTCAAGGACAGCCCGAGTAAAGATGCTTCGACTTGAGTTTGACTTGATGATCTTGAGTCGAGACATAGGCTTTCTCCTTACGTTTATGGTTATGGCAGGTAAGGCAGCCTTTGCTTGTCTCAAGGCAAGCCTTGTCTTGGCTAAAATGACGTTCACTTGTCTCAAGACGAGCCTTGTCTTAGCTAAGATTGTAGAACCTTTTTCGGCGCATAAATCATAAGTCAGAATGACCCTTTTTTTAGGGCAGTTATACACTCGAAGTAATAAACCGTTCGTTTTAGAGTCATAAATATGCGGCTCAAGACATAAATGTTATCTTCAAGGCATAGAACATGTCTCTAAGACATAAATTGAAGTCTGACTCCGTCTCAAAACTCAGACATGGTCAAGTCGATCTTTTCGACTTCAGCATGTCTGGATTGGGGGCAATGCAAGTCAAAACCACGTCAAAGGATTTTAACTCGGGAGCATACCTTTTCTGTGAATCTCAGTATTGCAAATATGCGAGAAACCTGAGTGGAAACCATCAACAATAAAAATTAAAACGCAAATTCGAAGATGTCATTTTGTAGTGGAATATTGTTTTTAATGAAATCGACTAAAATTTTTAAGTGAGGTCTCTCTGTTATGATAATGACAATATTGTCCATTTGTTAATTAATTTTGTTTTAAAAAATAACAAATTTTGTCTGAAATCAAAGAATCGAACAAAACTAATCTGTTTAAAAATGACGAATTTATGCATTTTTTTATCAAATTGTTTTAAATAATTAAAAAATGTTATCTATTTTCTTGTAAGTGATTAAATTATAGAAGAAAATTCGAAAGCAAAATGTTGAATTGTTTATTAATCTACATCAAGTTTTGACTGTAATCAATAATGCTTTCTGAAATTTCCTTAATTCTTTTTGATTTTTAAAGCTTAAACTAATGTCGAGAGGAAGCGGATAGCACGACAAAATAAGCAAAAATTTGGATACAGTTTACAAGACTTTTAATAGTCTGCAGGTTTTTTTTTAAATTGAAAATCTTTAATCGTTTATGAGGACTTCAAAATTAAAATAGCTTCTAATAAAATATTGAATTAATGGTCTAACTCAGAATGCAAATATTTTAAAAGTTTTTATTATTTACCATTTTAAATCTGAAGTCGTTATACGATTAAAGAAATATAAATTAAAAAATAAAACTTTAGAACTTTAAAACACGGTTGCGTTGAGATGACTTAAATAAGATTTGTTTTCTAGATTATGTATCTGGCATTTCTTAAAAATATTTTTGGATTAAAAAAAAAACAAACTTCGCGGGAGCCATTTTTTAATAAAATCGATTTTTTAGAATTGAATTTTTAGAATTGTTGACAAAAAACGAAAAAAAATAAAATATATAAGAAGCCATAATGTTGTTACTGAATATGGCTATATACTGTGCCAAAAGCACCAACAAAAAGTTTTATCCCTCTAGAGCATATGGTACCCAAGCCTAATCAACCCCGCATTGCTTTTGGAACGAAGTTCTTTATGCCGGGTTGCCGGGGTTCAGACGCTGGCGCTGGGGGCTAGCCAGTGAAAATGAAACAGATCGAGCGTCACCGT
>JAWWLR010219325.1:0-12835 GCA_035041075.1 Acraspis erinacei | reverse complement strand
AAAAAAGCTAAAGATGTTAGTAGCTTACCTTGAGAAGTCCTGAGCTTACTAAAGGTGTTAGTTTTAGTAAGGAAACTCTCCCCGTAGAGTTCTTTAATAATAGATTTAATCCTTTCACGATGATTCATTATGACAAAAGAGATATTTCGAGTTTCACTCGTGTACAAAACTGAGAATGTTGCCGACGTTTCGTGAACATTGAACGTCGGCAACATTCTTAGTTTTGTACATGAGTGAAACCCGAAATATCTCTTTTGTCAACACCCACCAATTTGATCACATAGTGCAAGAAATTCAAGAATGATATTGAACTCTAAGAAACCGCCGAAAGGAAATCATCTTAATCTGAATGCTATCATCATTATAAAGACTTCAAGTAATATCTATGTCAAGCTCACAAAATCTTTTGGAACGATAAGTAGAAATCCTCGAACAACACCAAGCTGCAACGGGGTATAGACGACTTTGCCAAACAAATAAAATCATCTTAGAAAACCGTAGAGACCAAGTGACGCTAACTAGGATGAGAATCGGACATTCTAAATTCTAACTTAAGCCATTCCCACTTAATCGCCAAAACTGGGGCAGAACAATCTGATCTCTGTGAAGTTCCTGTCTCCATAGTCATATATTGGTCGACTGCAACAAATACAGCGATAAACGGATTCAGCACAAAATCGGGACTGACTTCAAGAAAATGCTGACCGACCCAACTACATTCAATAATGTATTCAACTGAAGTTGATGCGACTTTAAGCATGCATTTAATTAAGAAAAAAATTAGTATTTCCAAATTGTACAACATTGAATTTAAAATTCTTTTATACATTGAAGTGAGTGTAATTTTATGTTATTTTAAACTGTTAAGAAGTTCTAAAGTTATATCTATTTTAAGAAATAAATTTTCTAATTTGACTTTATGAAAATGTTTGTCATTAACGTATTAGTGTAGTTTTATCTAATATAATGCGATTAAAAAAATATTGAAGGATTCTTTTTATAAATTATATTATTTAAAAAAATCTAAATATTTATGATGTTGTTTAATAATTTTAGAAATTTATACAATTTTATCTCCCTGAATATCCAAACTTAAATAAAATATAATACCAAAAATTTAAAGCTAATCCATTTTATTTTATTAAAATATAAATAATATTTTTCCAGAAGTGCTACATACAAATGAACAATAATTATTTCGTTGTAAAATGTTAAAATCAAATAACATATAGTTGTAATGTTTATATTATGCATATGTATTCATTAACATTAAATAGTTTTAAATAATCCTAATAGTTTAACTTATTTCCCAATTATATGTTAAAATATTAATTTTTGTTCAATTAATAAATTAAGTAACAATTTTCAAAAATTGAAGTTTATTAAACTTTTTTATAAAAATTATTTATGTTATTTATATTATTTACATTAATTAATTCAATTACACTTAATTACTAATATTAATTTGCATTATTTACCTTTATTCGTATTATTTACTTGAATTGAAATGTATATTTAAAATGTTAAAAATGATATAAAAAAATATTTTATTTGTTTGATTATATTACTTCTAATAATTTTTAGTCCAATACAAATAAATAAACAACAATTGAAGAATAATGAAAAAAAATTGGCGTATTATGCATAATAATATTTCATTACAAAAAAACAGCTGTTATTGAAAGTAAGAGTAAAGAGACAAAAATTGAAATAATTATCGACGATCGATAAATGTAGAAATCTACTTCTTTGGTTCGTTTAATTTTATATCTAAAAAAGATGATACTATTGAGTGACATCTTTTGTCACTTAAAGTTTCATATTAAATTATTTTTTGGAAGAGGGATAAAGAAAAAAAGGTTTTTTCTTCAGCGAGTCAGGTACATTTTCTACCAAGAAGGATACTTCTTTAATCCAAAAAGACGAATTTCTAACAACATTGTCAAACATTTTATAAAAAACCTGTGACTAACAAAGTAGTTAAATTAAAAAAAATAGATTTTTAAGAAAATGGTTCAATATCTAATCAAATATTTTAATTTTCAGCATAAAAAGACGCATTCTCAATCAAATAGTGTCAGAAAAGATGAATTTTTAACAATAAAAAAAAGAACATTTTCAATCAATAAAGTAAATTTTTAACAAGATAGTTGAAATCGTAACCAAAAAGTTGAACATTCAACAAACAAAAAATATTTTCCACTCAAAGGACGGCTTTTTAACAAAATATTTGAATTTTCTACCAATCAGTTGAATTTTCAACAACCAAGATTCATTTTGTACCCAAACAAAAGATTGCTTTCTACTCAAAAAGACGACTGTTGTTTACCCAAAAAGACGACTTTTAAATCAATTATATAAACTTTTTAGCAATAGATGAGTTCTGAACAAATTCCCCTCAATAAAAAAATTATTTTTTTAAAGATTAGTTCAACTTTAAGTGAAGATTCTTGTTCACAGACTTTTTTAAATTAAAGTTGCATACATTTATATTATTATAATTCATAACATGCATTGGTATTAAAACAGACTTAGTTTCATTGTCTCGTTTGAAAACATGCACATTCTTTACAAAAATCGTCTTATTAAAGATTTTATTTCAACTTTTGTCGTTTTTCCATAAACTGCATTTGCTCATTGTCAATGTTATTTTTATGGTTTAAACTTTAAAAACACGGCCTAGTGAGAATCCTTACCGTTTTTAACTTCTAAATGCTGTCCCTAAACTCATTGAACCAGACTTTGGCAATGGAAATTTCTACCGCATCGTGTTCTACATCGCAGTTGCGGTGCCCTATTGCTTAATCTTCTAATAATTGACTAAAAGAGTCTCTAAAAGCGTCTAGGGTGGAGAGGCTAGTTACAACAACAGTCCAACGAAACTTCGATTAATGAGGGTTGGAGGGGGGGGCGATTAGTTTTAATCGAGAGTCATTTTTGTTATGATAATCTTGTATGGCATTCAGAAATCAAAATTACTCGTATCAAAAAATGCTGTATAACAAACTCGATCTTTCTTTTCAATCCCTAACAAAGTTTTCCAAAGTAAAAAACTCAATTTTTGTATTTTTGATGTTTTTTATAAATAAAACAAAAACTTTGAAAGTGCTATAAATCTGGTAACTTTTTTTTTTATCAAAAAAACGTAGGAGGAGAAAATGTTCTTCTTTCCAAGTAGTATGAATAAAGGTACAGAGAATTTTTGAATCATGAAAAAAGTGGTCTCAACAATTTTCAACATGTGCTCATTTTTCGAATTTTTATCCAAAATGGCTGACTAAGGAACTTGACCTTCATTGTTCGACGTTAAACGAGTGAACGAAAGGCCAATCAATTAGATTAATTTTCTCAAAATTCATTGTGCTCACAGAAAGACAGACACTTTCGTTAAAACCTCTTTTTTTTATTCGTGTGGTCTCAAAAGTTGGACCTTTTGACAAAAACTGGGGAGGGTGTTCAAATTTTATACAGTTTTAATACCTGGTCTGATGAGATGATTTTTTACGAAGGTTTCTGTCTGTCTGTCTGTAATATGTAGTCTGTATTCTGTAGGCATGATAACTTTCGAAAGATTGATCCGATTGGATTTAACATTGACACACTATTTTAAGGCCTAAAAAGAAAGGAAAATTTTGTAAACCAGTTATTTTGGATGAAAATTCAAAAAGTGAGCACATATTCAATATATTTGAGACTATTTTTCAATATTTAAAAATTCTATGTAAGTCTATTTATAATACTCGGAATGTCGAACAATTTATCCTTATGACTTTTTTCGATCAAATGCAAATTTTCAGAGGCAAAGAATTTTCAAAAATTTTCAAAAAATTTTTTTGCCAATTTTCAGACCATTTTCAGAAAAAAGGAAAATTTTAAGCCAAACGCCGCATGATATGAAAAAAAGTCAAGAGAAGAGAAACTTCAATTTTTTAAAGGCCGACAAGAGTATCATGACATATAGTGATTGAGTTGAATATAATGTAGAAAAGTTCGCATCGACGAAGAAATCGAGTTATTTGTCTTAAAATGGTCATTTTCGTGTGTTTTTTGGAATTTTGTAAATGCTATAAGTATGGTAATTTTTGGTTTTATGAAAAAAATCATTAGGATAAATTTTTCGAATTTTTTAAAATGTACCCTCGTCCAGGGTAAAGACAGGTATACTTCACCCACTTATCAATTACCCTGCTCGACGCCATCCTGTACCCTAGTCGTGTTTACTCAGAGTTAACGATTACCCGCATCATTTTGTACCCCCACTTTTTCCTGTGTGAACACAAATAATATGAATTTTCTACCAAAAAGTTGACATTTTAACTGAAAAAGATAAATTATTAAGCAAATGATTCAATTTATAATTAAAAAATCTCATTTTTTAACCAAAATGGAATATTTTAATCCTCAGTTTAAGAAATTTATTTTCAAACTGATCAGTTGAATATCGTTTCAGGTTAAGTGAATCTGCCATTTGTCCGAAAAAAATGTACATATTGTTTGATAATAATTAATTTAAAATTGAGAACGGTCAATAACCATATTTTTTTAGTTGCACTGATAAAAATAATCCAGAAAATTTCCCATTTGGATTATGAATATCCAGGGTAATTTGGCAAAATCTAAAGAGAAAATTCTCTGCATATTTTTCTCAAACAATGAGGTAAATTTTGAAAAAAATTCTTTTTGAAAATATTTTTTTTTGGAAAACTTATATAGATACAAAACTTTTATTTCTTGTAAACATTTTTTTTTTATAATGAATCATTTTCAAGTTCAAACGTTTTAAATAATTGAATTTGCAGTAAAACTAAAATACTTGCAGATAGTTCGCACAGACTTTTTTTCGGTCAAAAATTTAATTTTTTAATTTTTTAAATACTCTGCTGAAAATCGAATTCTTTTTCAATCAAAGACTCGAACATTTTGTTAAAAATTTTAATGTTTTTAAGTTCTTTTTCCTTTAAAAATTCAAGTATATATTTCAAAATTCCTAAGCTTTTGTTAAAACTAAATCTCCTACTTAAAAATAATAACTTGTTTGGTGAAAATTCAACTATTAGATTGAATGCTGAAGTCTCCTCTTGAAAATTCTTTTTTTTTTTAATTCATCAATTTAGTTCCAAATTTATCTCGCTGATTAAAATTTTTAATATTTTCCTGAAAATTCGTTTTAGTTTGTTTGGAAATTAATTTCCTACGCTCAAAATGTAACCACTCAATTTTTGATTGAAAATTTATATTTTAAATTGGTCTTCTGCGATTAAAATTCAGGTACTTTGATGAAAATTCGTTTCATGTTTTATTCAAAATTGACTTTATTAACTAAAGAAGACATTTTTTGTTCAAATTTATATTTATGGATCAAAATGAAACTGTTTTTTTACTAAATTAAACTATATGTTAAAAATGAGCTTATTTATTTAAAAATTGATCTATCTGTTGGAAATTTATTTGTTCTTTCTCTGTTAAAAATAAATTTATTTTATTCATTTGGTCAAAATTAAAATTTTTTCCTAGCATTGAACTGGATGAAAATACCATCTTTTCGGGTAAAAATCAGTTTTTTAACCGAAAATTTAACGATTTTATTACTTTCTGAAAATTGATCTTTAGTTAAAAATGTAACTCTTACCTGTTGAAAATTTATCTTTAACAAAAACTGTCTTGTTGGCTATTTTCCTTTTCCCTTTAAAAATACAACTAATAGTATAAATTTGTTTTTCGATGAAATTTTTTTTCTCGAAAATTATTTTTTTTACCTAAAAAATAGTTGAATTCTTGATAAGTTTTCAAATTTTTTAAATACAAATGTTAGGTGTCTGTAAATTTCAGAAACAAAATTTGGTAGATTTAGGGCAATATAAAAAAAGTAAATATGTTTAAGTATTGCTAAATGTTTTAAATATCCTAAATATCTTCTAAATTATTTTGCATTTTCCTAAGATTTGGTGAAATCCTGTAAGTAAAAAATATTCTGGATTCTTCCGCGTGTTGTGTGCGCAATTGATTATGCTAGTATTTCTGAAATAGAAAGGTAACTAAAAAAAGTGAAGATAAATAGGCTTTTTTTATAACTAACTAAGAAAAAGATTTATTTAACTTAAATTAATATGAAAACATAAATTGAATTAATTTTCAGTCTAATATTATGCATTTTTTTTCACCTGTAATTACTCAAGGCTAGTAGCATACATGCGTTATTTTTTTAACGATTTTTTAATGAGAACGTTCATGACATTTGAGAGTCCACTTCGTTAATGAACGCATGAAAAATTTACCTCGTTATTTCAGACTTAAACGCAACAAAAACTTTGAATTTTCTTCTGATATTTAATTAACGTGCGGCAATGAAATTAAATTTTATGGTTATTATCAATTTTATTATTCGAAATAAAATTAATTTTTTTATTTATATTATTACTCGGGAACATGAGTTGTAAATTAAAATAATAACTGGATATAACCCAGAGAACTCTCTGACGCCTTGGAAGTAAATGAACGTCTAGTCCATAGGACCGTGTTCAATATTCTGGACCTGTTCTCCAGCCGAATGTTCAGTAGATTCTGCCTTCTATTGCGTCCGTGGTCTCCTGTTATATACCCCTCGACAGAGTGGGGGTAGCGCCGGTGGTTGGATATCGCTTGCGCTCTTGTTTCGTTGGTCCCCGTGGGACTTAGGTGGGGATCGCTGAACGCGTTACGTGGTGAGTGCCTGTGCGCCGAGCGCGAGAACCCTGATGAGTTCTTGACAGACTAGCAAAAGAAATTTGAAAAAGGGCGGCAAATTTTTGAATGGTCTAATTTTTTGTATGAATACAGATCACGCCTGCTCTCATAGAATTTGATTTTTTTGTTGTGTCAATTATGCAATCGGAAAAACTACTAATAAAAACTTAAAATGAGCGGCAAAGTTTTACACTAGGCATTTATTTATTATTACAGAACAGTTCTGTTTTAATCTTATTACCTTTATGTTTTGCTTGTCAATTTTGAAATAAAAAAGACTAGGAATAAATATTGAAAAGAGCTGCTAACTTCTGGTTGACAAGTTAATGTGATGGTAAATAAAAATACTTTCTTGAAGTAAATTAAAGAAAATATAAATAAATGATCAATATTGAATGAATAAAATCAAGTTTCCATAATTTTACAATTTAATGAGGTTGAAAAAATGCATGGAATTTAGAACAATAAAAAATACAACTTTTGGCTCTTAAATAATCTCTCGAAGAGCAGGATAAAACAAACTTCTTAACTTTGTCGCTTTGTCTTCTCAAACTCATGGTGTGTGAACGAATAAATTGCAATCTGATCTTACTTCCTTTCTAATCCTGATTTACGAACGATTTTATCACCAGACTAGCTTAGCTGGTTATATTCTTAGTTTTCTGAAGAATCTTTGTTAAAGAAAGATTTAGATGAAGAAATTAGAAAGTAGGGTATTTCGAATTTTATATTATTATTAATGAATAACATAATTTGAAATGTAACTTTTTTTAGTTACTTTCTTATTTTTCAAATACTCAATTTGACTATAATTTGATGGGAAAATCAGTTTTTATAGACAATGAAAATTTCCAACGACTTTTTCTTAAATTTTCTTGAATACGGACACCTTGTCTATAATTTTTGACATCTTCAAGATTTTTTTATTATTGATAAAATTTGGTAAAAAACTCAAAACATGAGTTTAAATTATTTTTCATTTTTCCTAACTTTTTCCAACTCCTACAAAAGTATTTCTTAACTTTTAGAAATATTTTGAAACACCAAAATTATTTTTAAAAAAGACAAAATTGATAAAAAAAAAGATTCCAGGAATGTTAAGCTTACTCGAATTTTTTTGAAAATTTTGTAATGTATCAATATGACAAAAAATTCAAAACTTTATTTAGAAAATTTAGAAAATATGCATTTCGTTAAAAAAATTGAATTCTTCTAAATCTTAAAAAACATCCTGAACATATTTAGAAATTATGTGAATTTTGTCTAAAATTTTTTTAAATATAGCCAAAGTATTTCAATAATTTTGAAAATATTTACAATTTAAGCAAAATATGAATTGTTTTATTAATTTTGAAGTTGTATTTTGGGTAAATTAAAAACTTTATGTTAAAGAAATCGGAAATTCTGTAAACTTTTTACGTTTTCCATTTCCGACACTGCTCTATTTTGAAAATATTTTCAATTAAAAATTCGCCAACTTGTTTAATTTTAAATATTTCTTGTTGAAATCACAAAATTTTCGACATTGTTGAAATAGGTCCCACTGAAAATTTTTTTAGTCTTACATTAATTTTCAATACTTAAAATTTAAAATTCATTAATTTTAAAGTTGTCTAAATAAAACTTCTTGAACCTGGATGTTTTTTAAATCAACAGTTTGGAGTTTTTAATTATAAATCTTCCGGATTGATGAGGTTTTTAATGTAAATTATCAAAATTACAGATTTTAAAATTATTAATTCATTAATCAACTTACTTTTTAATTTTGATATTCATCCTATCATGATTTTTAATTCAAAAACTTAAAACTTGAATTTATTTATTGTAAATTTTTTTGTTTTAAAGATTTACAGACCAAATTCCAGGAACTTTAAAAAGATACAATTGAAAATTCTTAAATTTTTTAAGCACATAATAAAATTTTTTTCACGACTTCTTTTCAAAATAGTTCAACTTAAACAGTAGCAATTTAAAATTCTTTCAATTTTAATGTTTATAATTTGAAATGATATTTTAAAGTGTTTTTTATGGTTCAATTTTGAAGATTTATAAGATTATTATAAACAAAAATTCGCAAATTTTGATGATTACGAAGATAAAAAGTAAAAATTTTTCAGCTCAGAATCTTCCTAATTGAACAAATATTAAATTCAAATCATCAAAATTACTGAATTTTGAATTCCAGAACCTAAAAAATGCATTATTTTTCATTTGAAGAGTAACGATTTAAAATTCTTAAATTTTTAAACTTGTAGAATTGGAAATTAACTCATCAATTTTGAAAATTCATAAAAAAAATTCTCGAATTCAATTTGATAGATTTTCCATTGAGAACTGTTTAATTTTGAGGAATAAAACTTACAATATTGATTTATTTTTAGAAAATGGAAAAATCTACTCTTTCGATAAATTCAGCCTTTTATGGAAAATTCAACTATATGGTGACAATCTAAACTAATTATTTGAATAGTCAAACATTTTGTTGAGAATTAACCTTTTTTTATAGAAAATTAATATTCTTGGTGAATAATTAAAGCTTTTGGTTGAAAAGGAACTATTTGTTAACAATTCAAACTATTTATACGAAAATTCAACTATTTCGTCGAAAATTAAATTTCCTAAATATTTTTGTTGATAAATCCACCTTGTTGGCTTGGAAATTTAACTATTTGTTAGAAAATTTTAATATTTGGTTGAAAATACTATTTTTTAATCAAAATTAATGTGTTTGATGAAAATTTTAAATATTGAGTTGAAATTTTAACTGTTTATTTGAAATTTTAAATACTTATTCGAAACTAAACCTTTTAGTAACAAAAAATTTGTATTAAAAAATCAACTTTTTGTAAATATTTCACTTTTTTACTTCTATATTCAATCATTCTTTTGAAAATTATTCCTTTTTAGTAGAATATTGTTCTTCTCCATGAAAAATTTAAATATTTTTATAAAAATTTTCTTTTGTTAACAAATTAATCTATTTTGTTATAAATTTATCTTTTTTGTTTGTCAAATGTATTTTATTTGTTAGAAAGCTTATCAAATTATTTAAAAATTCTACTCTTCTGATGAAAATGAGTATTTTTTTCACAGTAAATTAATATTCTTCTTAGAAGCATGATTTCTTTCCTAAAAAATTAATATTCTGAGCACAAAAATTCTCTTGCCTTTAAAATTCAGAAATTTTGTAGAAAATTAAACTATTTTTTGGAAAAATTATATCCCTTAAAAAAATGTAATTCTTTTTTGAAATTCGAACCATCTATTAAAAACCTTAAGTGTTCAGCAGAAAATTAAATTTTTTGGTAACAATGAATATTTTCGGATTGAAAAATCCACTTTATTATCGCAAATCTTCTTTCTGTATTTAAAGTTCAACAGTTTTGTTGAAATTTCCAATTTTTGGTGGCAAAATAATAATAATAAATAATAAAAATTGACGTCTTTTGAATGATAAATCAACTTTCTGCTAAATAATTCTTTTTTTTTGCCTTTAAAGCTCAAAAATTTTGTTAAAAATTCATGCATTTTTTTTAGATTTGTGTGCAGAAAATTAGTAACAAATGGTTGAAATTGTAAACCAAGAAAGATGTATTTTGAACAAATATTAAAAGAATTATTAGCCAAATATAAGAAATTTTAAAGAAATAGTTATATTTTTTAATAAATTAAATTTTTTTTAACCAAAGCGGATTAGTTTAATTTTCAGTATAAAAAAATGACTTTTCAACCAAAAAGATGAAGAAATTTTAACCAGTCTAATTCAAAGAAAAAGGGCGAATTTAGCAAAAAATAGAGGAGCCATTTTCAATAAAATATTTGAATCCCTTGATACAGTTGGAATTATTTTTCAATTTTGTAAAATAACTTGACCTGTTAAAACCATTCAAGAATTCCTTTGAAATCTCCTGAAATCATTTGTGAATTAATAAAATCCTCAAATCTTACGAAATTCCTTGAAAATCGTTCATTTTATGTACTTTCCAAAGTTCCCTAGAAATTCCTTGTAATTTTGGAAAATCCTGCAAAATTCTTTGAAATCTCTGAAAAAATGTTTATTCTCTTGAATTCCTTAAAAATACCTTAAAGTATTTACAAATCCTACAAAACGCAAAAAAATTACTTAAAAAACTTTTTTTTTAAATCTTTTTAAATATTGTAAATCTCTTAAATTCCTAAAAGTACCTTAAAATCTTTAGAAATCCTAGAAAAAACAAAAAAATTCTCTGAAATGCCTTGAAATTAATTATTACTTTTGAAATCCTTTTAGAATGCCTAAGAAATCTCCTGAAATCATTGGAGGTTTAAAAATCCCTTTAATCTTATCAAATTCCTTCAAGAACTTTATTTTTTTTTACTTTACAACGATCACTAGAAATCCCTCGAAATTTTTGAAAATCCTAAATAGTTTTAAGTGTTATGAATAAATTAAATATATAGACATGGATTTTCAAGTTTACAGAAAATATAATGTAAAAATTATTTGAATGTTTCAATAAAAATGATTGTGTAATTTTTTTTATGTTGTGAACGGATTAACTAATTATTAATTAATTCTATAAAAACTTATGATTTCTGGAATTAGTTAAAAATTTTAGTAATAAATCAAATTTTTAGAAATGAAAGTTCAAATTTGAAGAAAGATATATGAATTAAAAGTCATTCGAATGCTTCAGAGAAAAGTATATTATAATGTTTCTCATATTGTGAAGTAGTTAATTCCTTATTAGATGATTAATTTTTTCAAAATGTTAAATTAAATTAAGATAATAATTTAGTGTCTGAATAATAGGTAAGAGAAATTTATTATTTATTTGAGGGTTTTATAATTTACTATTGTTTATAATTTGCATAATAAAAGTTTATTTATATTAAAATACCCCTATATTAATTAAATAATTTTTCAATGCCTAACTGAAAATTATAGTTTATTGCTTTTTACGTTATGAAAATATTTTATAATTTATATTATTTTGTTCAAGTTTTGCGATTTGAAATGAGCATCTGAATTATTATTTCGAAATTATGTGAAAATATATTTTAATCTTTCCTGGAATAATAATCGCTGGCGAATAGTTTAAAATGTTATAAATAACTCAAATTTTCAGAAAAATGAAGTTTAAAAATTCTTTGAATGATTCACTGAAATTAAATTTTCAAAATTTGTTTTACTTTTTTTAAATTAGCACAAAATGTTATTAATATTAATACTAATCATATGAAATTTGCAGGGTACAAACTTTAATTTTTTTAAATAAAATTTTTAAAATATTCACGATATTTTTTTAACCTTTAAAAATATTATAAAACACATGGGTAAATGACCTTTAGTAAAGTAATTTCTCATTTTGCCGAGAGTACATATCACATGAGAGGCTTCTTTTTCTTAATTTAGATATTTTTCGAATTTCGTACCTCTATTTCAATTTGTGTTATACGTCGCAATTCAGTGAGCGATGGCCGCTTCAAAATGTTTCAAAAAAAGTTTCTGTGGAGGAATAAATTTTTGTTCTGCATGGTTTGTATTTAAAAAAATTTTTCGAACTTTTTATACGTACCATTTTTTTCAGATATATCTATAAAGGTCTTGTATCTGTGCTAAAGCTATATAGAATTAATTTCCGGTGGCTGAGATAAATTAAAAAAGGTGGTTAATACGTTAAATGAAAATAATTAACAATAGCAAATTTTTGCGACAGAAAATAGTTAATTGAGATTAATTAAAAATTTATCCTGTTTGGGAATTGTTTACACAATTTGCATTCAAAAATTCAGATTATACTTTTTAAATAGACAAATTTGAATTTGTTCAAAAAAATTGCTGGAAGAATTAATAATTCTTGTAAATCTTTTAGCTATCACCAAATGTTTTTTTTTATCGATACGACATTTTTAGTTGATTCCAAAAAGAAATCGAGACTTTTCATTACAATATAGCCAAACTACGCATTCTTTAATATTGTTGTTAATATTGTTTCCATGTAAATTTCTTGAAATATAACTTAAAAACGATAAATTATTGAAAATTATAGAAAACACATTTTCAACAAATGATTTGTTTATCAAAATTTTGTCTTGTTTAGTGTATCATTATCGAATATCTTTATATAAT
>JAWWLR010219313.1:0-12836 GCA_035041075.1 Acraspis erinacei | reverse complement strand
TCTAATGAGTCAAACGCCGCCTTTAAGTCCACGAACATTGCTATCATTGCCCCTTTTTCCCTTTTAATCCTCTTATTCACTAGATAGTTCAGAACATATATGTTGTCCATCACCCCCATTCCTTTTCGAAACTGTCCGCTTCAGTGGCTCTATCTTGTTTCCTCAACTTCTTTCTTTAATCTCTCCGAAAAAAACAGTCACATATACTTTATACAGTGTTGGCATCAGCGTCACACCCCTATAATATTTAACTTCCTCTCATTTGCCTTTCTTCACTATTGGTATCACTACTCCTTCTTTCCATAAATCTGGCCACCTCTCTCCTCTCCATACTCGATTACACAAAAAAGGATGAAAATTTGTCTTTTTTGAATTGAAAACTCAATTATTTCGTAAAAAAATTCACTTATTTGGTAAAAAATTGGATTTTTTGTAGAAAAATAATCCTTTTATTCAACAAGTAATTTTTTCTAGTTCAAAATTTAACAATTAGGATGAAAATTGGTAATTTTTAATTGAAAATTCAACTATTTCTTAAAAAATTGGATTTTTTGTGGAAAATTAATCCTTTTATTCAACAATTAACTTTTGTCTTGTTCAAAATTTAACAATTCAAATGAAAATTTATCTTTTTTAATTAAAAATTCAACTATTTCGTTAAAAATCCCCTTATTCGTTTTTAAAAATTGGATTTTTCGTAAAAAATTATCTTTTTCTTTGCAAGTTAATCTTTTTCTTTCAAAATTTTCCTTTTCGGTTAAAAATTCAAGTATTTCAGTTAAATATAAATCATTTTAGTTGAAAATTCGTCAGTTTGGTTGAAGATTGTTCTGGTTAAAAATTCAACTATTTGGTGAAAAATGTGTCTTCTTTGATTAAATATTCAACTATTTCGTTAAAAATTTATATATTTTGTTGAAAAATTTAATTTTTTTTGGTGGAAAATTAATCCTTATGTTCAACAATTAATTTTTTCTTATTCAAAATTTAAAAATTAGGGTGAAAATTTGTCTTTTTTAATTGAAAATTCAACTATTTCGTTAAAAAATCCTCTTATTTGTTAACAAAAAATGGGATTTTTTGTAGAAAATTATAGTTTTTCTTTCCAAGTTAATCTTCTTGTTTAACAATTCTTCTTTTAGGTTTAAAATTAAAGTTATTCTCGTTAAATATTATTCATTTTAGTTCAAAATTCATTAGTTTGGTTGAAGATTTACCTTTTCTGGTTAGAAAATCAAATCTTTGGTGGAAAATTTGTCTTCTTTAATTAAATACTCCACTATTTCGTGGAAAATTTATATATTTTGTTGAAAAATTTAATTTTTTTTGTAGAAAATTAATCCTTTTACTCAAAAATAAATTTTATTCTTGTTCAAAATTAAACAATTAGGATGATAATTGGTATTTTTTCATTGAAAATTCAACTAATTCGTAAAAAAACTCCACTTATTTGGTAAAAAAATTGGATTTTTTGTAGAAAATTAATTCTTTTATTTGACAATTAATTTTTTTCTTGGTCAATAATTTAACAATTAGGATGAAAATTGGTCTTTTTAAATTGAAAATTCAACTATTTCGTTAAAAATCTACTTATTTGATAAAAAATGGGATTTTTTGTGGTAAATTATCGTTTGCTTTGCAAGTTAATCTTCTTGTTTCAAGATTCTTCTTTTCGGTTAAAAATTCCAGTATGCCAGTTAAAAATTTATAATTTTAGTTGAAAATTCATTCCGTTTCGTTGACAGTTAATTTTTTCTTGTTCAAAATTCAACAATTCGAATGAAAATTTGTATTTTTAAATTGAAAATTCAACTATTTCGTTAAACATTCAAATATTTTGTTAAAAAATTTTATTTTTTGGTATAAAATTATTTGTTTTTCAAAATTCAACTATATGGTGAAAAATTTGTCTTCTTCAATTAAATATTTAACTAGTTGGTTAAAAATTTGTATACATATTTTTTTGAAAAATTGGATTTTTAGGTAGAAAATTAACAGTTAATTTTTTCTCTTTCGAAATTTAAAAATTCGAATGAAAATTTGTCTTTTTTAATTAAAAATTAAATTATTTCGTTAAAACCCTACATTTTTTGTTGAAAATCGGACTTTTTTGTAGAAAATTATCTTTTCTTTTAAGTTAATTTTTTGTTTGAACATTCTTCTTTTGGTCTAAAAAGGCAAGTATTCCAGGTAAGTATTAATCATTATAGTTGAAAATTCATCAGTTGGTTGACAGTTAATTTTTTTTCAAAATTCAACAATATGGATAAAAATTTGTATTGTTTAAATTGAAAATTCAACTATTTCGTTAAAAACCTGAATTTTTGGTTAAAAATTTAATTTTTTTTCACAAAAAATTATCTTTTTCTTTGCAAGATCTTGTTTTAAAATTCTTCTTTTCAGTCAAAACTTCAAGGATTCCAATAAAATATTCAACATTGTAGTTGAAAATTTATTTTTTCTTGTACAAAATTCAACTATTTAGATGAAAATTTATGTTTTTGAAAATAAAATATTCAACTATTTCGTTAAAAATGTATGTTTTGTTGAAAAATTGGATTTTTTTGTAGAAAATTAATCTTTTTATTTGACAGTTGATTTTTTTTCTTTCAAAATTTAACAATTCGGTTGAAAATTTATCTTTTTAAATTAAAAATTCAACTATTTCGTTAAAAACCCAAATATTTGATTACAAATTTAATTTTTGACTAGTTAAAAATTCTAGTATTCCAGGTAAATATTAATAATTATAGTTGAAAATTCATCAGTATGGTTGACAGTTAATTTTTTCTTTTTTTTAAATTCAACAATATGGATAAAAATTTGAATTTTTTAAATTGAAAATTTAACTACTTCTTTAAAATGCCAAATATTTTATTACAAATTTAATTTTTTACTAGTTAAAAATTCTAGTATTCCAGGTAAATATTCATCATTTTAGTTGAAAATTTATCTTTTCTTGTACAAAATGCAACAGTTTGGTTGAAAATTTGTATTTTTTAATTAAAAAAATAAACTATTTTGTTAAACATTCATATATTTAGTTGAAAAACGTCATTTTTTGGTCGAAAATTAATATTTTTATTTGAAAATTATTCTTTTTGTTTAAAAGTTCATATTTTCAGTCAAAAATTCAAATTTGTAAAAAATTAATCCTTTTGACAGTTTCCTCTTTCAAAATTTATCAATTCGAATATAAATTTGTCTTTTTTAATTAAAAATTCAACTATTTCGTTAAAAATCCACATTTCTGTTGAAAATCGTATTTTTTTGCAGAAAATTATCTTTTTCTTTGAAATTTCATTTTAATGTTTGAAAATTCTTCTTTTTTATTTTTTTTTAAATTGAAAATTCAACTATTTCGTTAAAAATCTACATATTTTGTCATATTTATCCTTTCCTTTGCAAGATCTTGTTTTAAAATTTTTGTTTTCAGTAAAAAATTCAAGTATTCCAGTTAAATATTCATCATTGTAGTTGAAAATTTATCTTTTCTTGTACAAAATTAAAGTATTTAGATGAAAATTTGTGTTTTTAAAAATAAATAATTCAACTATTTCGTTAAAAATCCACATATTTGATTAAAAATTAAATTTTTCTTTAGTTAAAAATTCAAGCATTTTTGTTAAATATTATTCATTTTATACAAAATCCATCAGTTTGGTTGAATATTTATCTTTCCTTGTTTAAATTTCGTATATTTTGTTAAAAAAATTTTGGATTGGAAGTAAAATTACTAGGTTCAAATTTAAACCATTTTGTTCAAAATTAATTTTTCTTTTGAAAGTTCATCATTTTAATTTAAACATCATTTCTTTGGCCGAAACATGTTCTATTTGATTGAAAAATTGTTTCTTATTTGAATGAAAATTAATTTTTTTGCCGAAAATTTAAGTATTTTGTTGAATATTTTTTAAAAAATTTTTTTCTAACTGAAAATGTAACTTATTCCAGTTGCAAAATCCGGAATTTTGTATAAAAATTCATCTTCGGTATAAATTAATCTTCATGGTTGAGAATTAAACTTTTTCGTCAAAAATTCAATTATTTTATTTAAATATTTATAATATAACATTAATTTTTTCAACTTACAATTGAATTATTTAAGTTTTGATTAAAAATTTATCTTTTTTAGTAAAAATTAATTTTTTTGTTTAAAAATTCAACTATTTTAGTTGAAGATTCATTGTTCTAGTTGAAATCTCTTATGTTTGATTTAAAATTATTTTTTTAAACTAAAAACGCTACTGTTTCGTTCTTGGTTGGAATTTTGTTTCGGTTCAAAATTCAATTATTTCGTTAGAAAATTAATATATTTTGTTGAAAAATTGTATTTTTTCGTAGAAAATTATTAGTTTTATTTTAAAGTTTATCTTCTAGATTAAAAATTCATTTTTTCGGTTAAAAATGCCAGTATGCCAGTTAAATATTCATAATTTTAGTTGAAAATTCATCAGTTCGGTTGAAGATTGATCTTTTCTTCTTCAAAATTCAACTATTTTGTTGAAAATCCACATATTTTCATAGCAATCGATTTTCTTTGTGAAAAAAATCTTTTTTTTGCAAGTTAATCTCCTTGTTTAAATATTCTTCTTTCAGGTTTGAATTTCGAGTATTCGAGTTAAATATTTGTAATTTTATTTAAAAATTCCATTTTTTAGATTGGAAATAAAATTACTTGGTAGAATTTAAATTCTTTTGTTGAAAATTAATTTTGTGTTTTAAAATTCATAATTTGAATTAAAAATTCATTTATTTGGTTGAAATATGATCTATTAGATTGAAAACTTTTTTTTCTTGGGATTAAAAGGAATATTTTTGTCGAAAATTAAGTATTTTGTTGAAAATTTGTTTCTTTCTGTTGAAAATTATTTTTTTTTATAATGAATGTGTAACTTATTTTACAGTTGACTTGTCTGTAATTTAAATAAAAATTCATCTATGTAGTTAAATATTCATTTTTTGAATATAAATTTAATTATTCAATTTTTTGGTTGAAAAATGATTTTTTTAGTTGAAAATTAATATTTTTTGGCTAAAAATTAATTTTTTTTAGTGAAAATAGATTTTTTGAACTGAGAAATATAACAATTAATTTTTGGTTGGAAATTGGCTTTTTTAGTTGATATTTTAATTATTTTTTTGGAAATTCATTTATTTGACTGAAAACAGATTTTAAAAAATAATTTCAATTAAAAATTCATGCCTTTCCTGCAAAATTTAAAACTGTTTTGTTGAAAATTCGTATTTTCTCAGTTGAAAATTAATTTTTTTAACCGAATATTGATTTTTGATAGCTGAGAATTCTTTTTTTTTAAATAATTAATCTTGGTAGAAAATTCATCTTTTTCGTTTAAAATTCAACTATTTTAGTTAAAGATTCATAATTTTAGTTTAAAATTTAACAATTTGGATGAAAATTTGTCTTTTTTAATCGAAAGTGTAACTTTTTCGTTAAAAATCCACATTTTTTCTTAAAAATCGGATTTTTTGTAGAAAATAATTTTGTTCTTTGCAATTTAATCTTTCCATTTAAAAATTCTTCTTTTTGGTTAAAAATTCAAGTATTTCACTTTAATTTCAGTCGCAGATTTTTCAGATTATCTGAGTTGAATCTAATTTAATCATGAAGTATTATTGAATTTTTATTTATTTAGAAATAAAATAGTTTTTTGAAATTTTATGTACTTTGTAAAAAATTGGTATTTTTTGTAAAACTTAATCTTTAGAGTCTTCTTGTTTAAAAATTCATTTTTTTCGGTTAAAAGTTGAAGCATTCCAGATCAAAATTCATCATTTTAGTTGAAAATTCATCCGTTTGGTAGATAGTTTATTTTTTCTGGTTCAAAATCCAAAAATTTGGATGATTTTTTTTTGAAAATTCAACTATTTCGTTAAAAGTTCACACAATTGGTTAAAAATAGGACGTTTTGCATAAAATTATTTTTTACCATTTTTGTCCAAATTAATTTTTTTAACTCATCATTTTAATTAAAAACTACTTGAAAATTTGTTTCTTTTTTGTTTGAATTTTTTCTAAATAAAAATGTAACTATTATTTCAATTGAATATTCTATAATTTTTTATAAAAATTCATCTTTGGTAGAAATTAGTCTTCTTCGTTAAGAAATAAACTTTTTGGTACAAAATTTAATTATTTTAGTTAGAGGCTCATAATTTTGTTCAATTTTTTTTTTGGCTTGAAATTAAAATATCTTAATTAAATCTCTATAATTTTAGTTGGAAATTCATCACTTTGTTTGAAAATGTCACTTTTTTTAACGTTAGTTTTTTTGTTGATGAAAGTAATTTATTTCAATTAAAAAATATAACTTATTCTCATTGAAAATTCCATAGTTGCGGTTAAAAATTCATCTGTTCGGTTTAAAATTAAATTTTTAGACTAAAAACGTCACTGTTCCATTTTTCGGTTAAATATTATCAATCAATCTTCGGGTTTAAAAATTTATATTTTTGGTTAAAAATTCAAGTATTCCAGTTAAATATTCACTTTTTTTAATAGTTGAAGATCCATAATTTTGTTTGAAAATTCATCACTTTGGTTGAAATTAAAGTGTTTTTTTGAAAATCCTTTTTTTGCTGAAAATAAATTATTTATATTAAAAGATTAACTATTCCGTTGCTTATACAAAATTTAAGTCATTTTTCAAAATTCACTTCTTTTGCATTTTTTTTTAATTCAAAGGAATCTTGAATGTAAATCATCAAAATGACAGAATTTTTAATCGTAAAACCTAAAACTTGAATAATTTTTAATAGTAAATTTTCTTAAATTAAAAATATTTCAATTTTAAAGATTTGCTATTCGAAATTCAACAACTTTTAACAGGTCCAATTTAAATTTTTTTAATTTTAAAGCTGTATAAATAAAAATTATAAAATTTTCATAATTTTGAAGAACAAGAGTAAAACTTTTCAATTCTTAGTATGTTAATTATTAAAATTACTGATGTATTTTTAAACAATTCAAATTTCTGTACTTTAAAGAGTTTGAATAAAAAATTCATGAATTTTGAAAATATACAATTTAAAATTATTAAATTTTCAGGATTTATATTTTGGGGGTATGTATTTTGAACTTTTTTTTTCACAGAGGTTTCGCTAAACTTCAGTTCTAAAGATACCAAAAAAATCCAAAATTTTGATGATTTTGAAGATCAAAGGTCAAGCATTTAGTTATAAATCTTCTAAATTGAAAAAATTTAAAATTTAAATCACCAAGTTAGCAGAATTTTAAATTGTAAAACTTGCATAATTTTTCACTGTAAATTTGTTAAATAACAAACTTCAATTAAAATGATTTATAATTCAGAGTTTTGCAATTTTGAAGAGTTGCAATTAAAAATGCTTTAATTTTGAGAATATAGAATTGCAAATTATTTAATTTATATATTTTCATGGTATGTAATTTTAAAATCTTCTTCTTTAATAGTTCAATTATGAAGATTTTTAATTTAAAATTCTTCTATTTTAAAGATTTGCAATTTCAAGTTCAATTGTGAACAGCAAATATGAGATCGTTAATTTAATTTTTAATAACTTCTATATTATTTTTAATTATTCAATATTTAATGATTATAATAAAAAAATTATGCAGTTCTAAATGCCTCATTTGGAATAGTTCAATCGTAAAAATTAAAAATAAATAATATTTATTTATTTAGACTAATATTTAGTTTATTTTAAAATAAAAATTTTCAACCTTTTCAATTGTAAATCTTCCGAATTAAATATATTTAAATTGCAAATCCCTGAAATTGAATAAATTGCAATTGGCGAATCTGCGAAATTAAACTGTTAAAAAATCTTCAAAATTGTTTTTAGTTGAATAAAATGCATAATTTTTCATTGCAAATCTTAAATTAAAAACATTTTAATTTTTTTAATTTACTGTTAAAAGTTCTTATAATTTTGGAGATTTGTGATTAGAAACTCTTCAATTTATTAATATTATTAATTAGTACAATAATTCATCAATAAATTCTTAAATTTTCATTATTTTTAAGATTAAAATTGTATTCCTAAATTTTCTTAAATAAAAAAAATCAATTTTAAAGATTGAAAATTCTTGAATTTTGAAAATATACAATTGCTAATTATTCAGTTTTGAAAAACAAAAGTGGAATTTTCATTTCTAATTCTTACAAGCTGAGAAAATTTAGAATGCAATCATCCAAAGTATGCAATTTTTAATCATGAAACTTAAAACTTTCATAATTTTAATTTTTCATTAGTCAAATAGGAAAAATATGAAATTTTGAATTTTGAGCAATTGAAAGTTTTACGATTTGAAAAGTTACAATAAAAAATTCTTGCATTTTAAAGGTGCATAAATAAAAATTTCTTAATTTTTAATTGTAAATTTTGAAAATAAAAAATTCTTTAATTTTAAAGATTTTAAATTAAATGTCCCGCATTTTTAATAGTTACGATTGAAAATTCTTGAATTCTTGAATTTTAATAGTTGGGAAAATAAAAACTCTTCAATTTTAAAGATGAGCAATTCAATGTTCTATAATAATTTCGTAGAGTTACCATTTATAATTTTTTATAATTTTGTAGGTCCAAAGTCAAGTTTTTAATTATAAATCTTCCGAATTGAAGAAATTTCAAATATAAATCATCAAATTACCAAATTTTTAAATTGTAAAACTCTTCAATTCTAAACATGCAAAAATAAAAATTCTTAAATTTTGATGACTTCGACGATCAAAAGTCAAGCATTCAATGATAAATATACTAAATTAAAGACATTTAATACGTGAATCAAAAAAATTACAGAGTTTACAATTGTAAATCTTAAATATTTTTCACTGTAAATTTTCAAAATTAAAAACTCTTGAATTTTAATGATTTACAATTCAAAGTTCTATAATTTCGAAAATTTACAATTAAAATCTCTTCAATTTTAAGGATTGTAAAAATAAAATTTCAAAAGTAAATCATCAAAATTATCGAACTTTTAATTTTGAATGTTCAAAATTAAAGAAATCTTCAAATCTTGAATTTTTTAAATATAAAATTTCTAATTATTGAATTTTCAAGATTTTTATATAAAAGAATTGTAAATTGTAAAAATTTCAACTTGGAAGATTTGCGATAGAAACCTCTTCAGTTTCAAAGATGTAATAAATATGATTAAATTTGTATGATTTCGATCAAATTTCAAAATCAAAATGACAGATAAAAATTACAGATTTTTTAATGGCAAATTATTAAAATAAAAACTCTTCGACTATAAATGAGTAGCAATAAATATTCTTAAATTTTGATGATTTCTAAGATCAAAAGTTAAGTTTCCAATGCTTAATCTTTCAAACTGAAGAAATCTTCAATGAGAATTACAGCTTTTTAAATTGAAAAATTAAAAACCTGAATCATTTTAATTCCAAATAAATTTTCAAATTAAAAACTGTTCAATGTTTAAGATTTAGAATCTAAAGTTCTTCAATTTTAAGGATTTGCAATTCAAAACTCCTTTATTTGGAAGATCTACCATTGAAATCTGTTAATTTTAAAGATGTCTAGATAAAAATGTTTTAATAAAATAAAATTAATTTATTAAAATAAATAAAATTATTCTGAATCTTTAAAATTTAATAAATTATTAATGTAGAGCATAAACATGACAGATATTTGCCAATTTTTCAAATAAAAACTCTGCGAATTTTAATATTTAAAAATCAAAATTGTCAAATTTTGATGATGGTATTTAAAAAAATTGTATTTTAAATCATGGAAATTAGAGAATTTTTACTTGTCATACTTAAGACTTGCATAATTTAGAATTGTAAATCTTTAAAATTAAAAAAAGTTTGATTATACAATTGAAAATTCTTGAAATTTGAAAATATAGACTTGCTTTTTCAATTTACAGTATTTTTTATTTAAATGAATTTGAAATTGTCCAATTCTTAAAGAATTTTCTATTGTGAATCTTCAAAATTAAACTATTCCTAAACATGTTCTTTTTTATTTCGCAAATGTATAAATACAAATTTGTAACAGTTAAATTTTTTAAATAAACGATGGAAAATGATTCCACTGCCCCAAAACTACTTTTAATTTTAAATTACGAAAATTTCATATTCTAATTTAAGCTAAAGACTTTCTAGTCGATTGAATTATTATAAATTATGTTATTATTATAAATCAATAATGATTAGGTTTCTTTAAAAAAATGAGTAGTACATTTTTAGTCAAAAATTTCGCATTGAGACATAATTTATGAATTTAAATATAAAAATTATCGAATTTTTATGACTTTTTTAAATCAAAAGAAGGTATGAGGGAGGAACTGGAGATAAGAGATGAGTGATGGGAAAAGGAGGTAAAAGAGCTGAGGGGGCAAGTAGGACTGCAGAGAGAAGTCGCGTCGGTAAAGAAGGCAAAAGAGGAAAAAATGAAGCAGATGGAAGAAGAGATTAGGGAGTGGAAGGAAAGGTCGGAAAATAGGCTTCAGAAGTTCGAGGGCAGGTCGGAAATGTAATTAGTTGACAGGGGGCGGTCGAGAAGTAAGGTATTTGGGAGAGGGTGGAAAACATGATTGAAGAGAAAGTGGGAGAGCGTAGGAATGAAAAGGAGGAGAGAGCAGATAGGCAAAGGATAAGGGCAATGGAATAAGAGGATTAGAGTTAAAGAGCGGGGAAGAAAGGGAGGGGTTGGAAGCTCTGCTACAGAGACTAGGGTTTGTTAAAGGCAAGATATGAAAAGTTAGGAAGGAGGGGAGAAAAGAGAATGAAGTGGTGGTTGTGGAATTGGAGAGCTGGGAAGAAAAATTGGGTGTAATACGTAACAAAAGTAGGATAAAGGACAAGAAGGTTTTCATCGATCCAGATTTGACGAGAAAGGGAAGGGATGTGCAGAGAATGCTAAACCGCAGGGCTAGGAAGGAAATGAGTGAAGGGAGAGCGGCAAAGGTAGGGTATCAGAAAATAAAAATAAAGGAGAAAATGTGGGCATGGGATGAGGAGAAGGGACTTTTGAAAGAAGTACAGGGAAATTTGTTTCGTGAGTAGTACGGAGTGGGAGTAAAGCAGGGCGGAGGCGTGTTAAAGGTGCTGTACTGGAACATAGCAGGGGTGAAGAAGAAAGATCAGGATTTCTGGAGGTATATCCAGAAATTTTATGTGGTGGGATTGATAGAGACGTCGGTAGAGAGAATGGAATGGGATAGTGTAGAGCCAAAGTTGCCAAGGGGGTATAGTTAGATGCTACAGGAGGCGGTTAGAGTAAAGAGCAAAGAACTCCATGGAGAGGGAGAGGGACAGGACGTGCAAATAATGGCAACTGTGTCTGATAAGGATGGGATGGAAAAGGTTAAAAAAAAAGGGTGGAAGACGCATTAGCAGCGAGTGATGAGGGTATGCTGGTACTAAGGGGGGATTTAGTGCGAGAATTGGGGGAGAAGGGTATCTGTACCGGGAAGGGGAGAGCTTCAAAAGCAAATCGAATATAGGGGAGAAAGTAGACACAAGAAAATTTGACACATTGTAAATAGTAGATACGGATTAGGGACTAACTGCGGAGGTAGAGGCTGGCAATGCGAGGCAATGCCAGAAAGTGGCGTCATGCAACAAACTGGTAAATATAAAGATTAATTCATATGCAAGAAACTTTTCGTCGTAAGTCATCGGTATTGATCCCAATTTTGGGAGCTTTTTAAACTGCGCTTGCGTCGCCGACAACCCGATCGGTCACTGTTAGCGCGCAAATTTTGAATCATATAAATATTCAGATTTAATGTTTATAATAAGTAATGATTGAGAAATGTCCGAATGGAATTTTCCTAATCCTAAAATAAGATTTTAGAGTGATAGATACAAAAAATTCGATTTGAATGTAAAAGAGGTTATGAATGCTGAGTTCAGAGAAATAAATCATTTTTGTTTGTCGCAATGGGTAATCTCGTCTCTGTCGAGTTTTAAAATTAAATTTTTGTTTATTTCCGACAAGCGACTTAAAATAAAATCACTAAAAGTACCAAAATTAAATTAAGAATAATGAATGAGTGCACTGATAAATATTATATCATACATTTCTTTTAACAACTTGAAGAAGACATGAATTACAAAAAAGTGATTTTGAATTGAACGTAATTTAAGTTCATGAATCACACCAGTAATTATCGTGAAAAATTCTTATTTAAGGTATTAATTTCATTTAAAAAGGAATAATTGGGGTTCAATTTAAAATATAACTTTATTTATAACATAGGATCCTTCAAAGGTGTCGTTTTCTCCAGCTTTTAATTAAATAAAAAAGGATTTTTAAGCAAATACATGCCGTTTAAATTAAAAAAAGCTGAATAGTCAAACAAAATTTAAACAGATAAATTTTTAATTTAAAACAAATTAATTCTCAACAGGAGATTAACTTTCAACTAAAATAATTTAATATTTAACTGGGATAGTTAAGTGTTAATCCAAAAAGATAAATTTACAAATCAGCGCGCTAGCAGTGACCACTGGGGTTGTCGGCGCGACGCAAGCCTGTCATCATTCGGTAACTTTATTCTTTATGCTCACATTTAAAAATAGGTAATTATGACTTATAACTCCTGAGTCATATTTTTGCTGATATGGCAAAATATTCAGTTAGATCTTGTACTTTTTAGAAGTACAAATATATTATTAGAATTGAAGTGGGGTCGTTGCAACAGCCAAATTTCATTTGTTGTATAATTTTAACATAAAAGGTATAAATACGAGGGCTGTCTGATAAGTCAGTGACTTTCTAAATAAGAGATTTTTTTCGGCAAAAAGCGTTTTATTTCTCAACATAATCTCCTTTTAGTTCGATACACTTAGTCCAGC
>JAWWLR010219277.1:0-12837 GCA_035041075.1 Acraspis erinacei | reverse complement strand
ATTAAAACGATAATCTATTTTTAAATCCATAATAACCAATTGTTGAATATTACGAGTTTAAGAAAATTGTTAAATGGACCTAGATAATTTATAACATTATCAAATCTATAACATAAACAAAAAATAAATCAATTAAAATTTAAAATCCGCAGAAAATATACTCACCACACTATTAAACTAGTTTACACATTTTTTAAACAATGACAGACAAACGCCAAAAGATAATGAAAACTCATTCAAATTTATTATTAATACTTTTTGATAGGGCACGCAGTTTTTGTTTTAATCGTAAAAAAATAACATTCAAAATAAAAAAATTAATTTTTCGAAAAACGACACAAGATACGAACGTGAGACTAAAGTTGTACATCCAAAAAAGATCTATACATTTTTAATTAATAATTTTTAGATCGGACGATTAGATTTTCTTCCAATCGTAAAAAATAAGATTAAATCTTTTTAAATTGTCGAAAAACGACAAAAGTGAAAAACAAAATTCAAAGACAAAAGTTATTTAACTTAAAAATATCTACAAGTTGGTTATAAACTACAATAACATTTTATTTACCAAAATTTTTCGCCTAAATGACATCTACATTGAATATAAAAAAATTAGATTTATGGTAAAATGACACAATTTGCAGTAAAATGTTTAATAATAATTGTTAGTTTAATAGAATGCCCATTATTTTAATGATAAAAATAAGACAGTAAACATAAATTTCTTTCAGAATTAATACATATCATGAATGGGAATAATACAAGTTTATTGAAATAATATACATTTTTCCGGATGGCTAAAAATAAAATTTAATGCACATAGAGAAACAATTATTAAATTAAAAATTAAAAAGGAGATTTGTACTGATAAAGTTGAACATAATCTAGAAAAGTTCACATTTGTGACGAAATCGAGTGCGAAGCACGAGAGACGTGATTAGAATGTGTTCGTTATAGTCGAAGGAGCTTTAACTAAAGAGAATTCACAATCACCAAATGACAGTTGTCGATGCTTGGACCTTTCATTTTAAAAGGCTTGCGCACGAATGTGGGGCTTATAGAAAGGCCGAGCGCATAAGGCGAGGTGAATGCACGAGAACCAACAGTTGTGCGCCCTCGGCGCGCCTAAGCTCGCGAGCCAAGCGCGTAGCGCGTTATGAGATTGTGCCCGCGCAACGGGCAGATTTTTTAAATTTAGGTCGTATCATTTTTCAGTATTTTTTTCTTTTAAATTAAATTAACCATGAAAAGAACATCTAATCAATAAGTCTGCCTTGGAAGCTTTCAAATTACCCTAAAGTATCGTAAATTCTTTAAACACTTTTAAAGTACCATGGCATTTTCTAAAGATCTTGAAGATTCCTTAGATTTTTTTTAATATCCTAGAATGTTTAAAATCCTATGAATAAAATATTGATAAAAATGCTGGTAAATCTTTTAAATTCGGTAAATCTTTGAAAACCCTTTCAATAATTAAAATATATGAAAAATTCTTTCGAATCTTTCGGAATTCTTTGGAATAGGTTTAAATTATTAAAATCTGCTAAAAATGCCATGGAATCTTGCAAAATATCATATAATGTTTCAAATCCCCTGAAATCTTTTAAAATCTCTTACAAATTTTAACAGATCTTGTAAATTACTTTGAAACTACTGAAATCAGTTAATACTTCCTTGGAAGTTTTCAAATACCCTAAAATATTTAAGATCATTTTACAATTTTGAAACTCCCTTAAAACTTTAAAAAGCTCTTGATAATTCCTCCGCAATTAAAATAAAAGTAGAATTTTTGTAATCTTTTGAAATCCATTTCATTTATTTAAATATATTCAGAATTCCATGAAATATTTGAAATTCTTTGGAATACCTTCGCATTATGGAAATCTATTAAAAATACCACGGAATCCTCTATCCTTTTCTATCCGTTGGACCATAACAAATTTATTCTATCTTTTTAATCCCTACTTTCCTATCCAATTGAATCCATTTCTTTCTTTTCAAAAATATAAGATAGACCTATCTACGTGAATCTCATTCTTTCTATCTCAAAGATTCCACAGCTTATCCACCTCTATGCTCTTCTATCTGTTGGGCAATCTTAAATTTCTTCTATCTTTTTGATTCCCTACTTTCCTATCCATGTAAATCCATGTCTATCTTTTCTGAAATATAAGATAGACCTATCTTCTTGAATCCCAGTCTTTCAATCGAAATCAATCCTCCACTTATTTACCTATATCCTTTTCTATCCGTTGGACAATAACAAATTTCGTCTATCTTTTTTAATCCCTACTTTCCTATCCAATTGAATCCATTTCTTTCTTTTCAAAAATATAACATAGACCTATCTTCGTGAATCTCATTCTTTCTATCTCAAAGATTCCACACCTTATCCACCTCTATACTCTTCTATCTGTTGGGCAATCTTAAATTTCGTCTATCTTTTTGATTCCCTACTTTCCTATCCAAGTGAATCCATGTCTATCTTTTCTGAAATATAAGATAGACCTATCTTCTTGAATCCCACTCTTTCGATCGAAATCAATCCTCCACTTATTTACCTATATACTTTTCTATCCGTTGGACAATAACAAATTTCGTCTATCTTTTTTAATCCCTACTTTCTTATCCAATTGAATCCATTTCTTTCTTTTCAAAAATATAACATAGACCTATCTTCGTGAATCTCATTCTTTCTATCTAAATGAATCCACTGCTTATCCACCTCTATGCTTTTTTATCTGTTGGGCAATCTTAAGTTTCGTCTATCTTTTTAATCCCTATTTTCCTGTCCAAGTGAATCCATTTCTATCTTTTCTGAAATATAAGATAGCCCTATCGTCTTGAATCTTAGTCGTTCTATCCAGCCGAATTCTCCGCTTATTCACGTCTATCCATAGCTAGGCGCGCGCGAGTTGACGTACATCCCTGACTTTGTACCAGCGGGGTCCAGTAGGTAATGGACTGTAAAAGTTTACCAGTAGGTAATGGACTGTTAGGTATATAAACCCTTGCTGGTTTAATACTATTTTGCGAGAGTTTTAAATTAGACCTATATTATTATTTTCGAAATGGATAAGAACAGATAAAAAAATAGACCCATTGGACCACAAGGGATGGTCAGTGATAGTGAAAGATAGACAGTTGTGAACACCATGGATTGAAAAAGAGAGAAAATTGTGAGTGCGAGGGATAGAGTCAGGGATACAAAGAGATATATCTCAGTAGACGCGACGGATAGGGCTTGGAAAGAAAAAGATAGAGTTTGTGGGACGCAAAGTGTGCATTTGGGAAGGACTGAATATTTCTATCTTTTTCTATCCATACGTTTCTATCTTTTTGAATCTTTTTACTTCCAGAAGGGATAATAAACTCGATTGCATTTAGATGTAATACTTAATAAATTGTACTACTCCAATTAAATCTTATTACCTTAGTGCATAAATTTCGTGAGAAAGAAGTCCTAACATTTTAAATCCCATAGTATGAATATAGTATGAACTGAAAATAGAAAGAGTTGTCTTTTATTAAAAAAGTTGTGAAACATCACCTTTCGACTCGATCACAAATTGGCAAAACTAATCGAAGAGCATTCGCAAACGAGACTATATTAAAAATCATGAATAATAATTTCATAGTTTGCTATTAGTCGCAGGTTTCTGTCAACTTCATATTGACAATATCAATTTTAATTTGCAATTCGAAAAAGTGTAATAAAAACTCGATTTTCCCTACTTCGGAACGTTAGTACACTAAATTCTAATTCAGTTTGTTTCATTTATTCTAACAAAAGGTCTTTAAGTGTATTTTAATGATGCTCAATCCATGAATTTCTATTTGTGCTTACAGACTTAAGCTCTCAAGCCAGGCAGAATAACGGAAACGGGATACCAACAGATCTTTCTCAATACCCTAAATTTTTTCAGGATATTTTGGCCAGTGGATTCCAAACTGAACCACAACAAGGACCTGAAAGTAATCACGAACTTTCTCTTGCTAAACGAAATATCGACCTTAATCTTAACCATGAAGAGCTGAAAAGGTTTCGGAAGTCTGAAAAGGATAAAGAGAGAAATCATGGAAAGTCTATAAGGTTTAAAGCGTTAAAGGCTCAACTGGCAGTTTCTTCGGAAATTCAGACTGAACCTGGCCATGAGAAAGAGGCTAGACGATTGAAAAAGGAGGCTAGTAAGGCGAGGCGGGCTGAAAAGAATAAAGGGAACAATGGTCCGATCTACACGGAAGGTGAGCTAGAGGCTAAACGAATGAGAGCAGAGGCTCAAAAGGCAGCGAAAGCTAAATGGATGAGAGAGTATAATCGGAAAAAGGCTATAGATTGGAAAGAAAACAAGGGTAAAGGGTTTGATTCTTCAGCAACGCAGGCTAAAGCTGGTCAATCTCATGATCCAGCTGAATCAACTTCTCCCAGTGCAAAAGATAATGTGCTACTGCAAACAAAGCCTACATAATAACTACTTTTCTGGAAGGAACTAATGTCTTTTTACAATACTGGGCGATGTGGAAATTCTGCATCTTGAGCTTATTCAGAAAATAGTAGATCTAGTGAAGAAATAATATTTAAGAGACATCTGACAATGTTGAATCGTTCGCCTTATTTCTGTTCAAACGAAAATTTTTATTGATACCTTGTATAATTTGAAACACATATAAACTTTGTTGAAAATAAAAACATTTCAAACTTATGATTGTACTTTGTTTATTTGCGTTACATTATTTAAAACGAAATAATTCATGATTTAGATCTTATAGTTTGGAAGGTTAGTTTTTATGATCACGAGAGTTTGCGAGAATAGGGTAATCTTTAAGCGGGATCAGCTTATCCTCAAGCTGGACAATATCATCCTCAAACTGGAACATCTTAATCTCAGAGTGGACAACCTCATTTGGTGTCATCTTGAGCAACCCTATACTCTAACCACAAAAAAAAACTAGGATTCGATGTAAGATTTGTGGATTGAAATAGGCTCGAAATAATAGTCATCTCTCACAAAATATGTCTGATAAAACAAATTCTAAATAGGCATTTTTAGAAACCGACGGAACCATGACATAACATTCCCGAAAACCTGTCAGAGTTTCAAAAATTATACAAAATAAAAAATGAAAACTATTAAAAAACAATTTTTTTTCTTATTTTCTTGCCAGTCTAATCTGACCCAGATCTGGGACTCTTGCGCAACCTATACCATAACATTTTCTTCGTCAATCTGCCAAATTTTTTTTAACCCTTTTCGAAAAACTACCAGCGTGTCTGGCTCAGCCAAATTTTGTTATCATTCCCGAAAAACTGTCAGAGTTTCAAAAATTATACAAAATAAAAAATGAACACTATTAAAAAACCATTTTTTTCTTATTGTTTTGAGAGTCTAGTCTGGCCCAGATCTTGGACTCTTGCGAAACCTATACCATAAGATTTTCTTCGTCATTTTCCCAAATTTTTTTAACCCTTTTCGAAAAACTGTCAGGGTGTCTAAAATTATAAAAAAATAAGAAATTAACATTATTCAAAATCAATTTTTTTCTTATTATCTTGACATTCTAGTCTGGCACAGATCAAGGACTGGTACGCAATCCATTACATAAAAGATTCTAAGTGTAACTCAGCCAAACTTTTTTCATCATTCCCTAAAAATTTTCAGGGTTTCTAAATTTATACAAAATAAAAAATTAATACTATTAACAAAACAATTTTTTCTTATTACCTTGGTAGTCTGGTCTGGGCCAGATATGAGACTGTTGCGAAACCTATACCATACAATTTTCTTTGTCAATCCGCCAAATATTTTAAAACCCTTTTTGAAATACTGTCAGGGTTTCAAAAAATATACAGAAAAAGAAATTAACACTATCAAAAATAAATTTTTTTCCTAAAAATTGCATTTTATGTAATTCCAAATTTTTATAAATTAGTCAATAATATCTAAAAATCAAAAAGTTACAGGAAGAAAAATTAGTCAAAATAGGCCAAAAAAATTTTTCACCAAAATTTTAAAAAAATATTTTTAAAATGTTGAAAAAAATTTTTTGAAAAAAATGTTTTGAAACAAAATGTTTTAGATAAAAATTCAAATTTTCTTTTGAAAATTAAACTATTTTCTTAAAAAGACATACTTTTGGTTGAAAATTCCACTTTTGTTTAAAATTTCATGTTTCTTCGATGAAATTAAAAATGCAACTATTTGTTAGAGAATTCAACTATTTTTTATATTTTCGTTCTATTAGGTCGGAAAAACTTGTCTCTTTAAATTGAAAATACATTTTTTTGTAGAAATTCATTTTTGTCCAAAAATGCATATTTCGATCTTGAAAAGTCCACTGGAATCTTTTTTTTTTATGAAAATTCAACTATATTTTAAAAAATTTAATAAAAATTCGTCTGATTTAAGAAAAGTTTTATCCAGTTTAGATAAAAATGCAACCTTTTGTAGAAAATGCAACAATTTTGCTAAAAAGAGATTTTTTGTTTTTAAAAATTCGTCTTTTTAGATTGAAAATTCAACATTTTCTTAGTAACTTATTTCTTGATTAAAAATTCACATTCTGAATGTGAAAAATCAATTGAAATACGTTTTAACAGAAAATTTAACTAGTTTTACAAAATTTATATTGATTTTTTAAATTCATCTGTTGTACTAAAGATAGCATTTTTCAAATGAAAATGCAAATAAATTAATAAATTTGAAAATTTTAAATTTGTATCGAAATACTGTTTTATAATAATATTTTATATTATTTATTATATTATTCATATATTTTATTACTTTTGAATTATTTTTTATTATATATATATATATTATTTATTATATTATTTATAATAATATGACAAGAATAAAATGCTGCGGTATTCGAATATTAATGAGCAAAAAAAATGAAAAAGTAGTCAAGAAAAAATGAGGGAATTTTAAAAATGAACTAGCATAACTGCACTTTTCAATAAGAATTGATTTTTGCCTAAGTTTTATTTGAAGAATTAACTATTAAATTACAAATTTACATTTTTCGGCCAATAAGCAAACCTTGAATTCTTGTAATTCCTTGAATTCTTCATATTTCTTGAATTATTTGAATTTCTTGTGTTTTGTAAATTCCTTTAATTCTTCGAATTACTTAAATTCTTCGAGTTCCTTAAATTCATCGAATTCTTTAATTTCCTGAATTTTTCAAATTCCTTAAATTCTTCGAATTCCTTAAATTTGACAAATTCCTCGATTCCTCTTCCTTGAATCATATGACTGCCTTGAATTCTTGGAAATCCTTGAATTATTTAAATTTCTTGAATTCTTCGAATTCCTTGGAGTTCCTTGAGTTCATTTAATTCCTTATATCCTTATAATGCCTGAAATTAATCGAATTACTTAAATTTTTTGAATTTCTTGAATTCATGAGATTACTTAAAATTTTCAAATCCATGAAATTCCTTCCAATCTCCATATTCCTGAAATTCTTAGAATTTCTAAAAATTTTCGAATTCCTTCAATTCTTTAAATTTATTACATTTTTCGGACTCTTCGGATCCCTGCAATTTTTCTAATACCTCAAATTCTTCGGATTCCATACATTTTTCGAATTGCTTAAATTCCTCGGATTCGTTGAATCCTTTTCAAAAATTGAATTGTTTAAAATCTGTGAATTTTTTGCATTACTTAAGTTATTTAAAAAAACTTGAATTATTTAAATTCATTGAATTATATGACTGCCTTGAATTCTTGGAATTCCTTGAATTATCTACATTTCTTGAATTATTCGAATTCCTTGGAGTTTCTTGAGTTCTTTGAATTCCTTAAGTCCTTCGAATTCCTTAAATTTTACAAATTCCTAAAATTTATCAAATTACTGAAACTTTTCCAATTCTGTAAACCATTTGAATTTCTTGAATTCTTCAAATTTTTGGAATTCATGAAATAACTTGAATTCTTCATACTCTGTATATTCTTCAAATTATAGAAATTTTTAGAATCTCTCAAATTATTCGGATTCCTTGAATTTTTCGAATTTGTTAAACTTCTCGGATTCCTTGAATTATTTAAATTTCTTAAATTATTCAAATTCCTTGAATTATATGAATGGCTTGAATTCTTGGGATTTCTTAAATTATTATTTATATTTCTTAAAATATTCGAATTCCTTGAGTTAATTGAATTCCCTAAATTTTTCGAATTTCTTAAATTCATGAAATAACTAAAATTCTGCAAATACGTTACATTTTTCGACTCCACGAAATTCATGGAATAACTTGCATTCTTCGTATTCCTTAAATTCTTCGAATTTCTGAAATTTTTATAATTCCTTGATTTTTTTTATTCATTACATTTTTCGAACTCTTCGAATCACATCAATTTGTCTCATTCCTTAAATTCGTCAGAATCCTTGAATTATTTGAAATTCTAGAATTAGTCGAATTCCTTGAATTTTATGAATGCCTTTAAATTCCGTGGAATTCCTTAGGATCTCTGAATTTCTTCAATTCTTCGTATTCCTTAAATTTTTGAGATTAGAAAAATTCCTCGAATTTATTGAGTTCATCGAATGAAAAATTCAAAAATTAAATTTGTGAAAAATGGGGCAATTTAAGAAAAAAAATTAATTGAAATAAAAAATAATTGACTTAAGCTGCAATAAATTTTTTAAAAAAGAAACTTTCGTTTTGTAATACGATGCCCAATTTTTTAATAATAACATCAAGACAATAAGGAGATTTAAATATTTCCTGAAAGATTCATCTATTTTTATCGAAAAAGTCTTTTTCGGTTGGAAAATTCAACTATTTAGTTCAAAATAAATGTTTTTGGTCCATGATTCATCACTTTAGCTATATTTTTTTTCTATAAAATGGAGCTTTTTCATTGAAAACTGTTTTTAATTTAAAAATTTAATATATTTTGGTGGAATTATCAACTTCTACAATTCAATCACTTTTCAATCACTTGATTGAAAATTCAGGTACAAGTTTTGTTAAAAATTTGTCTTTTTTGCTAGAAACTTAATCGCCTTGCTTCAAAATTCATCTTTTTGACTTAATATTTCTTTGATAAAAAATTAACTTTATTCTAAATAATAAATATTTCGTAATAAAAGGAAATTATTTCCTAAGCTCAAAAGATCTAGATTCCTTTCAATCTAATTACACCTCTTAAGAAATATTTATTTTATTTAAAAGAATATTAATTCAGGTCAAAAAATATTAATTTCATAAGGAGAGCTGATGCATTTACACCAGTGAAGAATTTCTTATGATAAATAAAGTATTATGTTTACATAATTATTTATTTTTTTAGTTAAACAAAATTTCCAAATTAATTGGGAAAATTAAATGAATGAATAATTCAATTTTATAGAAAGTTATAAATAAAAACCTCAATGATTTTCATAAATTCATTTGAAATTTGTTGGTAAATTTTGATGCAAGGAAAATCTTTTTATTCTCGGAATTACAATTTTATATGAAAAACTATAAAAATGTACAGTCCTCAACAATTTTGAAAATCGAAAAAATAATTCTGCTGAAAAATGATCTAGTACTTTAAAGGTTGTTTTTGATTTTATCCTACGACACGGGTTATCGGAGATTCGAGTTTTTATTAAATAGGAACGGGAAGAAGTGTGTAAGCGTGTCGGCTGAAAGGGCTGGTATGCCAGCTGTTTCAGCGGAAACGGGCGGGCTGGTATGCCAGCTAACCCGTTATCTGAGGATCTAGGCGAAGGAGGGGGGGGCAAAATTGAATGAACAAATGTAAATTCTGTTTAATGTAAAGCCCGTTTATTTATTCTGATTTATTGTTAATTAAGTATAGGCGAAAGTTAGTCTAGATATGTCCCCTCTAGAGAGCGACGGTACGGCCGCTTCGTAAATCCTACGGCTGCCTACCAGCTGTTTGTTCCCTCTTGTAAGACCGTGGAGAAAGCCGCAAAGATGAGGCTACGTGTCAGTACCCGCCCTTATATAGCGCACTCAGCGTGAGCGTTGTGTGGGAGTCGGGCAGAGAGGGTAGAAAATCGGTGGTGGGAGATGCGCGCGTCCAGCTTCGCCGGCATTCTACTCGTATTCCTCGCCTCTACTCGCCTTGCTGACGTCACGGCTGACATTGTACTCTCTCCGTCTCTCTTACTCTAAGGTCTAATATTTAATTGATGGAATTTAAGATAGTTGCCTACTATATGAATAAAGATCGTCTGCGAGAGTATTTTTAATCTAACAATAAAATATATTTGCTCTATGCGACCGGCGTATAACAATTTTTTGCGAATGCAAATTGATTCTATTACATAAAGTACTAATTTGCGATAATAATTAGATGGTGCTATATAAATATAACTTTCCTAAGATTTTTAGCAAAATAAAAAAAATAAAATTCGAAGATATCAGATAAGGCAAATCCAAATTTAAAAAATAAAGTTCGTTTTCAACCAAATAGTTAAATTTTTAACAAAAATAAAATTAATTCTTATTAAGAAATGTAATAAATAATTTTTATTACAAAAAATAATAATTTTTCATTTTAAAGAAGAGAAACAAAATAAGTAAATCCTCAGCCAAACTGAATAATTTTCACTCAGTGAGATTTTGAATAAAAAATACGAAGGTCCATCAAAATAGTTACTTTTTCAAGCAAAGACGAATTTTCAACAAAAAAAAAAAACAAAAAAAACAATTCTTAACAAAAACATGTTAGCGTCGATATTTCAACTGAAAAATATTTTTATTTCGAATAAAGAAGAATTTCGATTCATCTAAAACACATTCTATATTTATAGAAAGATACAAATGTTTATTTATTTGGAATAATGAATTTTTTGCGAATATTTGAAAAAATGCCAAAACATTTTTGAAACTTATAAAATATTTTCAAATTTTCCTCAAAAATTCTAAAAATTATTACTATTTATTTTTACTTACTATTATTACTACTATTATTCCTAGTTATTATTATAACTATTCTCAGTTATGAGAATCTAATTTTAGCTCGAATTTTAGTGTTAAAATTTTTTTAATACTCAAATGATATCAAACATTTATATTTTTATTATCATTACTCTACTAAGCTTGATATGCCCTTTTCAGGCTTAATATATCTTTTTAAATAAAGGTCATCATTGCGACAGCTCATTTTCTGATGGTGGAAAATTAATTACTTGTTAAAACAAATTATTTAGGATGCGATGGTGTTACATTCTTAACTCTATTGAAAGAATAAGTATGTCATTGCCGAATTTTAAACATGAAGTTGCATGTCTCAATTTAGAAACACTGCCCTCTAATTGGTTGAACAAAATTGTGGATGCACACTATGTACAATCAATCTCAAAAGTGGCCTATTTTTAAAATGCTTTATAAAATCAACAAAAAATATATAATAATAACTTCTGTAAATATTTATGGAGGACTTCCAAAAAAACAATTCAGGTTAAAATTATTTATTTAAGATTAATTATTTAAATGTTCAGTTTTTTCTTTCTCTTTAGGAAAAAGTTAAAATTGTTATTTAATCCGAATGATCAAGGCCTCATTTTATATTTCGAAGGATTCTCTAAATTTCTATTTGGGTTGATTTTATTAAACAAAATTAATTGAGAAATCATACAGTTATTATTGTTATAAACAATCATCTTTTAAATTTTAATTAACACCACCCAAATAGAAAAGTAGAGAATCCTTTATAAACTAAAATGAGCCCTTGATCATTGGGAATAAATAAGAAAAAGAGAAAGAAAAAACTAAAAATATAAATAACTACTGCTAAATAAACAATTTTAACCTTAATTATTTTTTGCTGAAGTGTGCTTAGAAGCCTCCATCAAGATTTAGAGAAATTAATAATAGATATTTTTTGTCGATTTTATCAACCATTTTAAAGCGTGCAACTTTTGAGATAGATTGTACGTAGTGTACATCCTTAAGAGAAATGAGATTCTTTTAGTCTCCTTAAATTTACATGGAAAATGATTTATCTGAAGTTTGATGAAAACACAACAATTTTTTAAACAATAATCCGATGGCCGATCATTTTTATTATGAGACGGATAAAAATAAGCCTTCATCGGATAATTGTAGTTTTTAATTATTTGTGGAATATTTATCCAACATCAAATAAATAATATCTCGGGCATTAAATGTGTATCTAATTTATTAACTGGCATTTAATATGTCTTTTAGATAGATGGCCAAATTAAAAAAAAAATAGGTCAAAAACTGTAGAAGTTTCAAGAAATACTTTTTATCACATTTTGTAAATAAGTATTTTAATATTTCTTTCCGCAAATCATTCTTCGTCTCGTTCATTTGCATCTGATTTATATCCGAATTTTTCTGGTTCAGCACTATAAAAAGAAACATGTTTCGAGACAGAAACGAACAAAGCTATATAGGGCAGGGAATCTTAAACAAAATAAAAAATTAAACAGTTTGTTCTATAAAAGCGATAGTCTCCTCAAAATTGATCGTTTACCTTCGAAAAAACAAAAAGTTAAAAAAAATCAGTGGTTCCTGTAGCTGAAATGTGGGCCGAAATGCTCACGTGTGTAGTTTTCCTAATCGCTATCGGTAAGTTTAATACTAACAAAATTAAAAAATCCGCCCGCTGTGCGGGCACATTCTCATCGCGCGCTACGCGCGCAGCTCGCTTCACTCGTCAGTTTGAGCACGCCTAGGGCGCGCGACTGATGGTTCTCGCGCTCGGTCTTTGTATTTCCCCCACATATGACCACAGACCATTCAAAAGAAAAGGTCAAAGCATGGACACCAGGAATTTGGTGATTGTGAATTCTCTTTTGTTAAAGCTCCTTCGGCCTTAGCGAATACATTCTCATCACGTATCTCGT
>JAWWLR010219250.1:0-12841 GCA_035041075.1 Acraspis erinacei | reverse complement strand
AACCTGACGGTCCAGATACTCGCCTCGGGCACGGGGAGATGACCAGTTTTGATGTGGGTGGGGAGAGCAGCTCTGCCAGGGCTTTAATGTAGCGAGTGCACTAATTATGGGAAAATAAAGGCAAATGAGAAAATGTGAGTGCAGGAAGAGGAGAAAGAGGTGACAGGAAGTAAAGAAGAGTTTGTTTTGTTAGACGTAGGGCGTGGGAGTAAAGCTGTGTAGAGAAGTAGTCAAGGTGCTGTACTGAAACGCAGAAGTAATAAAGAAAGATGAGGATTTCTGGAGGGATATCCAGGAATTGAATGTTTTGGGACTAGCATTATAACCGGGGTTATGGATAGATTAGAGGAAGAAGTTTATGGAGAAAGGGGGAAGAGTTTACAAATAAGGGAAATAAAGATAGGAGGGGTAACCTCTAAGTCTGTGACAGTGTAAAATAAGGAGGAGATGGAATGGATCCTAAATGGAATGGATAATAACTAAGGAGGGGGGATTTTAAGAGACTGGATGGGGAAGAGAGGCTCGCTGGTTGCAAATGGTATGATCACACGGAATAAATAGGGGAATATAAATATGTAACTAAGGTAGGGGTATCGTTAGAAGACTATGTATTCATCAACATGCAAGGGTTGGAGGAGTACATTAGCAAATAATGTTTTGGATAAGGGTGCAGATAAGTGGAACGTAAGGTAGGGAAAATGTATAGATGGGAGAGAGGGTTTGATGGAAAATGGCGACGATAAAAATGTGTCAGGAACAGTTAGGGCAGGTACAATTCAAGTGTCAGTCACTGGAGATATGTGGGAGGCTTTTAAAAATGAAGTAAAAGGGTATGTGCAAAAGAATGTACTTAGAAAGAAGAAGAAAGGAATGGTAAAGCCGTGGTTCGATGAGGAACGTGAAAAGATGAAAAGGAAGGTGAAGGGTAAGTACAAGAAGTGACAAAAAGAAGCTGCTAAAAGGAAAAAGTATGCGGAACTTTGGAAGGGGTTTAAATTGATCTGTAAGAAGAAATAATAAGAAAGCATAGAGATCTAAAAGAGGAGTTGGGAGGCGCTAATACAGAGGGGGCGCGTGGAAGATAATAAATGGGCTAAGGAAGCTGAGAGTGGGGATAAGCGAGAAGATAAGGAGCAATGAGTGAGGACTGAGGAGTGGAGGGAGTTTTTTTTAAGAATCAATTCAGGGCTCAAATTCACGGAAAAGATGTGATGGAAGTAGAAGATCAAGGGAAGCAGTGCTGGAGGTTTTTAATGACGAGGAGATAGGGACCTAAATAAAGATCAAAACGAAGCGTGGCTGTTTAGTACACAAGAGGTTAGGAAAAAGCTGAAGTAGGTGGTGAAAAAGGTATTTAGGAGAGAGGGATTCCCAGAAGGCTCGAAAGAGCGTTTAATAGTGTCAACTTATAAGAAAGTAGATAGGGATATGTCTCCTTCAACATTTGAATCATTTAAAACTATTCTTTCAGTCAGTCGAATTTGCTGAGTAGATGAACTCGTATTTTTTAGCAGAAAATTAATCTTCTTGTTTGAAAATACTTATTTATTACTGCGTTCCACTGTTTATGGTCTAAATTTTTTTTCGATGTTGAACTATTTAATTTTAAAGTACTTTTTTTGGTTTAGGATTAAACATATAAATTGAAATCCCACATTTATTTTATTGAAAATTCAGTCGATTGGATGAAATTTCACGTACTTTTTGACCACTGCACCATTACTTCCCCTACTTTTCCACTAAAACCCTACTGCCTAGCCTTTCACTTCACGATTCGCTTATGCTCACTTGTCTATCTTCTTCCTCCTCTACGTCCCCCCTGCGTATTTCCGCAGCTAACAATCCCCTCGTTCACCCCCTCCCCACCCACCCATTACCGCCATCACTACCCAGCAAGTTAACCCAACTGTCTCTCGCTACCCTCCCACTCTTACGTTAACCTCTCCCACTACCCCTCCTTTACACACTTCCTATTACTCACCTCACCCCTCATTTTCCAACTTCCTACTACTCACCTCACCCCTCAAACGCCCCTCCTCATTCACTCTTCACATTGCCTCACATTTCCCCTCCAATTATTTTCTCTTATCTGCTTTTCTGCCCGCACTCTTCACCTCCTCATGTATATTATTTTAAAATTTCAAAATAACGTAACTACATTTATAATAAACAAAATGACTATTTAATGACGAAAAAACAACTAATTTTCACAAAAATAATTGTCTTTTGAACAAGGGTATGAATTTTTAACTAAAATGTCAAATGAAAAACCAAATTGTGAATCTACGAGGAAAAATTAATTTTTATCAAAGTATTTTAAATTTCCACCATCTAGGTAAATCCTCAATCGAAAAAGATAAATTATTAACGATTAACGCAATTGCTTTAATTTTAAACAAAAATATTTCAATTTTGAATTGAAAGGACTTGATATTTTATTCTAAAAGAAATTTAGTTTAAAATTTTCAATAAATTCAACGAAAGGTGAATTTTCAACTAAGAATGTTATTTTTTTAATAAAACGATTTCGCAACTGAATGCATAAATTTTTAATGAAATAGTTAAATTTTTAACAAAAATCGTTTAATTTTCCGCCAAAAATGGAATATTTCAAAATTTGATTAGTTTTGAAAAATATTATAATCTGCTTACCAGCAAAATTCAGAAAGACAATAAAGGTAATGAGCAGAGTTACCAGAAAAACCTTCATTCTTCTGGTAAACGATAAGCACATTTGCGAAGAGTTTATTCAACTTCAACTAATAATGTTTTTGATCGTTTTAACTGGTATTTATACTAGCCATTATCTTATTATTGAAAAAATACTACCTTTATTCAGATGGTGGGGTGGAGTTGAGAAACTTAGGCCTAGCGTGAAACGTACTTTTATCGTGATAAAATAATCAAACTTTAATCGCTTGTCTTGTAGATGTTACCACACTTGGCTGACTGTATATTGTGCAATCCTTTTATTATTCAGATAAAAAGAAATAATTCGATAGACAAAATTTTGCATGTATAGAATTTCCAAATGACATACATTATTTATAAAACCTATTATAAACATTTTTTGCAAAAAAGTTCATTTTCAACGCAAAACTTTCATTTTGAATTAGAAGTTTGTGTTTTGAAAAAAACAGATTTATAAAAAAAGAAATTAATTTTAAAATCCAAAGGAAAAAATGCTTCGTTAAAATTGTTGAGCTTTTAGGTCAAAATGTTGATATTTCAGGAAAGCAGCTTTTTCAAGAAGACGATTTCTGTTTAAATTGTTGAATTTCCAAAAAATAATTAAGCGTCGAACCAATGAATAAAAAATGTAACAGAAAAAACTGGAAACAAAACTCGTAAATTTTCAAACAAAAAACAGTTGCATTTTCAACAAAAAAGATGATTTTTGAAAAAGACAAGGTGAATTTTCAAACCAAAAGGGAAAGCAATTCAAACCAAGTGGTTGAAATTCCAAAGAAGAAAAGACAATCTTAAAAAAACAAGTTAAATTTTCAAGCAAATAGGATAGATTTTTAACAAAACTTGTTAATTTTTTTTTAAACAATGTTTTATTTTGTAATTTAATAATATTAAATCGTGATCAGAAGTGACATGGTAGCCCTTTGAACCAAAAATAATGAACTTTTAGACAATAAAATTCTTTCTATTGCGTCATATTAATTCAGTTTAGTTCAATGTGGTTAGGGCTGTTAATATTATACAAAGAAGTTTCTATAAGAAGCATACGTAATAAATAAAAGAGTTTAAACAGATAACGTGAATCTATACAAAATTTTAATTGATTTAAACAAGAACATTGGTGTACTGTGAAACGTGTAAATATGCTAGGTAACCTCTACCAACATAAGATTTCACAAGCGACTGATTTAAAACGAAAAAAATTAAAAATATTTGCATAATTAATCAGCTAAAAAATAATAAGTTGATCATGATTAATCATCATCTTTCCGATGTAAAAAATGTATGTTAAATTAGATAAATGAACCATGAGTTTCGTATTTACTAAATTTAGGAATAGAAAATGTGTACAAAGTTACGAGTATTTAAATTCTGAAATATATTTTATAAAAATACATATTCCGTGTTAAAATTCTATAGTTTTTTATCCAAATTAGATATTCCAATTTCCCTGTCACGTTCTGTTGCCTTCTACCAGCTGGTATGAAAATCCGTCAGGAAATGATAAAAAAATTCAGAAAAAGAAATGCGTCGAAAGTTTGTTCAAAACTCTAAGAAATCCATTGCAGCAGAGAACACACACTTATGTGCCTTAATAAAGTTTTGCTTAATTTTCAGATAATGGGATCCCCGAAAAGCATGAGCTCATCGATAGAAGCGTTATACGGTACCTTGGCGCTGGAGAGACCTCTGCATACCAGCTCGTGCCACAGAAACGCATTCAGGACCTGACTTCTGTAAAACACAAACTCCGGGGCAAATGGAATGTCTCACCCGGCAGACTTGGTCTTCCAAATTGTCGTCGAGGAGAAAAGTATTCGAAACGAATATACTTGCAATCCCGGTAGCCCTCTATTCAATTTGAATGGTATAGTTGACCATGGATTGTTTTATATCCCTTTATGTCGGGACATGAAAGGTTACACACAGAAACAAAAGCATGCAACTTAAGTGCAACACATCTAGTCGCAAATTTACAAGACCATTTTCTTAAAATGGTCAGGAAGCACGAAGTATTGGCCAAAGGAGCGGTTCTGTCTGAAGCAGCGGAGGAAGCTGCTGAAACAGTGGGACTTTATTGAAATATCAGGGATGAGAAAAATTTGTTAAACTTTATCCATCTCGAGTATTCAATCCTGAAAGCCCGGATTAAGAAAGAGAAAGAGAAAAGCTGCCGTGAAGAGCTCCGCTCTAAGAGGATAATCGGCGTCCTCTTAAGAAATATGCATGATCATTTGATGTCGTATGACCTAACTTTTGATTTCCTTAAATCACGCCGACCAAAATCACACATGGAGTGTTTCATTCTGACATATCCAGAAGGTGGCATTTTCACGTATGCGGGAAAGACGTAGATCCAAAGACAAAATTTAGCACAAATATGGTTTTAGTACCATCTCTGTCACTCTTACGACATTAGTCTTGATACTACTACCCTATAAGCTGCTATCGAAAACGAATCGATTGCCGAAAATGATAAGTGCCACATATACTGAAACTTCATATTCTCGAAAATTATTTCTGCTGCAGACTCGATGTCTGATGCTGTTCTCCTTTACTTCAAGAAACAAAAAATGTTCGTTATCACGTTTTCGGCATCAGCTGACAAAAAAATCATCGCCAAGAAGAATAAAAAGAATCAAAGAAAGCCCTACGAGTACAAAATTTGATTTTGCTAGGTTTTAGTGCCAAATATGATTTCTTTTATTCTTTATAATTCATTTGAATACATTAAATAGTACATTATTTTAATAATTAGATGTTTAAAATCATTCTATACACGATTTCTGGTTGCTTTTATCAATTTTATTATAGAATAATTTTCGAAAGTTTCTCTTTCGTATGCCAAGGCAACACTTCTAAAACCAATAATAAATGGTTGAAAAACTAAAAGAAAATTCACGAAATTGACGACATATATGGAAGTCAAGGAATTAAAGAAATTTACGGAATTCATGAAATTCTCGAAGACCACGGAATTTGCGGAATTTTCAGAATTCATGTAATTCACGGAATTCATGAAAATTAGGTCAGTCAAGGAATTCAAAGAACTTACGGAATTCATGAAAATAGCGGAAGCCACGGAATTCGCGAAATTAATCGTATTTAACGAATTCACCGAATTCAAGGAATTCATAGAAATTAAGGAATTCATAGAATTCAAGGAATTTATCAAATTCAAGGAATTTATCGAATTCAAGCAATTCATCGAATTTGAGCAATTCGTAGAATTCAAAGAAATCCTCGAGTTTTAGGAATTCATCTCATTTAAGTAATTCATCGAATTCCCGGAATTCATGAAATTAATGGAATTCGTTGAATCCGTGAAATTCGCGAAATTCATGGCATTCATAACATTCAGAGAATTCAAGAAATTTATGGAATTGATCAACTTCGCGGAATTACTGGAAACACAGAAATTTACAACATTTAGAACATTCAAGAAATATAGAAAATTGATGAAATTTTCCGAATTGACTGAATTCAGGGAACTCATAAAATTCTAGGAATTAGCTAAATTGGCGAAATTAACGCAATTCGTCGAATTGTTGGAATGCAATTAACACCCGGGATTCGCCGAATTTACGCAATTCATAGAATTATTGAAATTCGCTAATTTCAAGAAAATCTCGAAATTCAAGGAATTTACAGAATTAACGGAATTGATAGAATTTAATGTATTAAATTAATTAGTGAAATTCCATGAAAGACATGCATTTCGTAAATTCCGTGATTTCCCTGAATTATATGAATTTCTTCAATTTCATGAATTTTACGAATTACTTGAATTTCACGAATTCCTTGAATTTCATGAATTCTTTGAATGCCATAAATTGCTTAATTCCATGAATTTCTTGAATTCCACGAATTCGTTGAATTCGTCAAATGCCACGAATTGCGTGATTTTTGTGAATTCCCTACAACTAAATTCAATTCGCGAGTTGAAGAATACTGTGAACTCCATAAATTCTTTAAATTGAGTTAATTCCATGAATTCCGTTAATTCCTTAAATTCCATAAATTTGTTGAATTTCGTGAATTCCGGGAATTCCGTGCATGGTCTGAATTTCGCAAATTCCTTAACTTCCATGAATACTTTGCATTCCATGAATATGCGCGTTACATAGTGTATATTAATAAAAATTTTCACTCCGTCGAAAAATTTCTTTCTGCGGCTGGAACAAGCGTCCTCAAAAATGATTCAAATTTTGTTTTTAATTTTTGGGTTCAACAGGTCTCGAGTTACTGGCTACTGAACTGGCATATTATTTCCAGTTTTGTCCTGTACTTGATCCTGCTGGACTTGGTGGTGCTGCAAGGAAATATATAAAGTTAGTTATTTTACTAACCCCCACCAAACTTCAATTGTAGAATTTTCTTGAGAAAATTCTTACACTGGCACTTGTATATTATATTGTATTTTATTTTTTAAATTACCTATTGCATAATAATTGCGACCAGAACGTGGAGGACTTGGATAATTTCGATCTGCTTCATAGCGCCACACCTCGTCATATGTTGCAACACGTATTCCGTCTTCCTTCACATAATGACCATTTTTTACTCTCACTACCATTCGACCTATTATAAAAAGTAAAATAAAATCTTTAGATGAGTTAAATTTATAGCAAATTATTAATTTAAAACCTCACTTAAAAATCTTGAGTTGATCCTAATCAATCATCGACTTTTCGAATTGTAAAAGAAGGAGGTTCACTGAGAAACTGGTCGTCCTTATATCCTCTACGAAATGTTTTTTCATTAGAGGAAATTAGGCTTCACGTAACTTCTTGGGTTAAGACGAACCAAATTCCACAAAGTTACGGTTATTTAAATTTTGAGGTATTTTGAATACAAATATTTTGTTTTCAAAACTCGATAGTTTTTGATCCAGATTAGATATTCCAGTTTTCCTTTCAAGTTCTGGTGGATTGTATCGTCAGGTTTCAAAACTATAAAAAGTATATTTGAGCAGAAAACCCACACTTATGTTTCAATAACTGTTTGTTAAATTTTGAGAACTTCTTTTAATATATCTAGATATTCCCTTTTTTCTCGGAAATAATGAGAAATGTAAAAAAATAACAAAAAAGTTTACCCATCTAGAAAAGTTTTACTCAAAATTTTTTCTGCTCTGTTATGGTGCCGCTCAATTTATGATGGTACCCTTCATCTTTTAGAAAACAGCAAGTAAAATTTTTTAATTTTTCTTACAAAACATGCAAGATCTCAAAAACCCGCAAAAGGAATTTTTGTCAACACTTTTTAGATTTGAAAAATTTCATTCTCTTTTTTTCCATTGTTTGTATAACATACAAAGAGTCGATTTATGAGAATGAAATTATTTTTATATGTTCTAAAAGACGACCCAAACTTTCTTCATATTTTCTGATGGATTTCAAAGCTGAATGGAAAAAGTCTTTAAAATCCGAAGAAAATTATTGTATTCAAATTGTATCTAAAAGTATAGAAATTGACAAGAAAGACTATGCTTTTTCAAAATATGAAAAAAAGAATTTTTAGATAAGCAGTTCTTAAAAGTAGCAAGAAGCAGATTATTTCTTTCTTCATGATTTTTGTTTTGAATTAAAATAATACTATTTCAATTTTTTAATACGCCTGCGTCATTCTGAAAAACACTTATTCCCTTAATAGAATTATTTATTGACGTTACAAAAATTTGTTAATTTATTATTTATTAATTAGCATTCATCTTACCGGCAATTAGTGCATACATGTATTAATTTTCATTTCAGTATGACTCTGACTAAGTAGTTGACAAAAAGCTGTAAATTTCTTTAAAATATTGCGAATTTCTAGAATTGTTAAGGGAGAATATTGTTTTAAATAATATAATGTTACTATAGCAGTAATTTTTGCTAAAATGGTTTATTACCTCACTCTAAATAAAAATATGAAACTAAGTTTAGAAATTTCAGAAAAAATCCGCAATTTTCTAGCATCCTTTTAAGAGAACATGGTTATAAATTAAAATATATTGTTTAAACAATCCTTCTTGTTATATTTTAATGATTAATATTTCTTGTTGTAACTGAAAAGTCGAAAAACAGTTAAAATTGTTTAAAAGTTCTGCGTCTTTCTGAATCTAATTTAAGAAAAACTTCCTATAAATTATAATAAATAATTTAAACTTTTTTAATGTCTAAATAGAAAATTAAAGTAATATTACATATAGTAGAAAAAATTTGGCACTAAAATAATGCACCAAAAATGTATAAATTCAAACAAAAAGATCGTTTCCAAGACGTCTCTGGGACCCCCTCCCCCCAGGTGACTTTTTATATTGATTCCCTATAATTAGTTTTAGATTGTATTTTTTTGGTTTAAATTACCGTCATCCCCGCGTGGCTTATTGTAAAATGCGTTTGCATTCAAGTCCAATGTTCCAACTTCAACATCATCCCAATTGAACAGTTTGGCACCATCTTTAAAATTGACTGAAAGGTAAATAAAGCGACTGATTATTTTAAAGATTAAACCATTCATGAACTTACAAGGAATAATTTGTATTAAATTGTAAGTCTGCTAATAATGATGCCACAAATGCAATGTTTAACTGTCCTTCGGAAGCCGAACAGGTATCAAGTGGTATGTAGTCAATCACACACAGCAGGCGGGATGCTTACGGTCTTGCCCAGTCTATTTCTCTACTGAGTTGATGCATGCGTCTGTTGGTCTCATTCTCAATAATTGATTTTCTTTTACGTTTCGCAATGCAATTGATGGTTTCAAGGTCAAGCCTTTCGGAAAAATCTCCATGAAGCAGGTCGTCTAGTTGAGCCAGGTTGTTGAGCTTTAGATAAACGTGGATGTTGATGTTACTCCTTGTCATCAAGCATTGCCCTTTCTATATTGGATAGGTTGACCATGATTGTTCTCATTGTGGCCTCTCTTTCTCCATTGCCAGCTTGTTCTGGCTGCGGCAGAGTAGCTTCTCCGCGTGTGTCAATCCATTTCCGGAGTTGGCTTTGTTTTTTGGCAAAGGTTAATACAAAATTTGTTAAAGCTCGAGACTAATCTGCCCAAAAAACACTTTCTGCCTCAATTTGCGGCATGTGAATCCGCTTATTAAACATTTCATAATTGGAAGAAAACTGGTAAATTGATGGTGAATTTTCTAAAAGCTTTTGTTCAAATATAAGTTTAAAATTACCTTTTCTAATCTTCTGTCCCCTATATTCAATTCCCCAAGTTGTGTCACCCCTATTAGAAATTGGTGTTATTATCTCATCACCATATTGAAGGCCCATTATTGTATGATTTGGATTTAAAAGAAATCTGTATTTGCGTCCCGCAGTAGGTCGATAATTAAGATCTGGTATGGGAGAGCCTGGACGTGATGGAGAAGCTGATTCTGGAAGAACAAGTTTTCTTATTTCTCAGCATTGACACTTAGATATATTTAAGAACAACTTGAAACGGAACTCAAAAATATAAAAAAGGCAAATAATTTTTTGAATTCAGAACCTTATTATTATAAACAAATTAAAAAACATATAAACCATCTATGTAAATTTTCATTTAAAAAGTCCTTTACCCTCTAATGCTTATCAAAGTAACCTTTCTAAACTTACGAACCTACAGAATAGTGTATTGTGCTACGAATAAAATAATAATAATAATTTGGTGAAGTAGATCATTAGCTTAACTAAATAGCAGAATATTGCCAACACTTGACTTTTAATTTTGTTTTAAGTAATAACAATAAAAAATACATTATTTTCATTTTTTTTCGCAGAGAAAATTGATTGATGTTCAATATGTTTAGAAAGCAACTCGTATATATAATTAAGAACAGAAAATAGTCAAAATCTAAAATATTTATGTATTATGAATCATTTAATTTTATGAGTAGAACATTTTTATAATTTTTGGCACAAAAAAATATTATTTCCTATCTTATATTTATGGAAATAGCTTATCCACTTATCAGAATGCAGCAAATTCTGGCTTGTAGTAAGTCAGATAAACTGTTTGCAAGGCTATGTGCAAATTTTTTAGTTCATAAACCTAAATTACTATAAACAAAAAAAAATTAAATATTTTAACAATTTTCTTAAATTTGTTTATTTATTACATCTTAAGTGAAAATCTCTAAGTGAAAAGCGGCCAAAAAGTTTAGAAGATCAGAACAAACCGCAACTTCTTATCACTTATCAAAACGAAGACAGTTATAAACAATTATAAATCCTATAAAAGACTATTTTCTCTAACTGCATTATTTATTACTTTACTAAATAATGAAGTTAATATCAACAGGAGTTATTATTTTATTTTTAATAGGTTATTAAGTTACTATTTTTACCAAAAATATTCCTGTTTTGAATCGAAAGCAGTTAACATTTCAAACGAAATGGATTTTAATTGAAAATTTAAAGGTAAAACTTAAAGTTAAATTTTAAAGCAAAAATTAACAGAAAGGGGAATTTTCAACTAAAACATTTTTTTACCAATAAGACGGATTTTCAGCAAAGTACATGAATTTCTAATCAAATAGTTAAATTTTCAACAAAAAGCAATAAAACTTCTACAAAAAATAGAATATTTTAATATATGATTTATTTTGTATAATATTATAATCTCATGACAAAAATTAAAAAAACAGAATTAATTATAAGCTACTTACGAACATAATTCAGAAGCACCACAAAGGTGACGAACAGGGTCACTAGAAAAATCTTCATTTTTCTGGTGAAATAAAATCAAAGTGTCAAATAATTAATTCTACAGAAACTGACAATTTGTTGGATCGGTTACACCTCTATGTAATTTAGCCATTACATCATTAATGACAAATATTACTAATTTTATTGTGATAAAATATGAAACTTTATTTGCTTTTCTCGAAGATCTTAGAGAGGTTCGAGATCCACATATTGCGTAAGCGTTTTATTATTCAGATGAAAATAAATAATTGTAAAGAAAAAAGTAGTCCATGAATAGAAACGGTAAATAAATTAAGTGCTGTATAGAGCTTAGTAGAAAAATTGTTTGAAAAAAAGTATATTTTCACTACTGTAATTTTATTTTAAAACATATACTATTTTGCATAGAACAGTAAATAATTTAATCTTGAAATAGAATTAACTAGGATTAGCCACTTTTCCTTGAATGTTATTGTAAAAAAGTAAAAAAAAATAACAATAAATTATAAGTTCCTTTATGTGGGGAGATATGCAATTGCTCTAAGGACTGATTTTCGACATCCCCACTACTGCCACACCAAACAAAGCCTGTTAACTTTAAAAAGTTAATTTTTACCGAAAACACTTTTATTTTAATGCGATAGTTGCATTTTGAATAAAAAATAACATTTGAACGAAAGTGAATTAATTTTTAAATAAGAAAAATGCTTCGTTATAATTTCTGAGATATTAGGTCAAAAAGTTCATCTTTCAAAAAAGCAGCTTCTTTCGAACGGACCATTTTTTAAGGGGATTGTTAAATTTACAACAAATAATTAAGCTTAGAACAAATGAATAGTGAGAACACTGGAGACTCATCACATATAAAAAAAAAACTTCATCTTGTTAACACATTTTATTTTGTGAAATTAATATCATTTAGGTGAAATTTCTATTACCAAACAGATAAGGACATCAAAAATGAATATCTTCTCTTATATTTTATTTTAAATTTAAAACAATATTTTTTCACCACGACCCTATTTCTTAGTAAAAATATATTAATTTTTCGAATGAAAGATCGTCTCCATTCATTTGGTTGGGAATTAAGCTACTAGAGGGATCGAGAGAAGAATCCTTTTCAGAAATACATATATTATTATGCCAGCGGTTATGAGTCAAATTTTTGAAAGAATCTATATTATGCTTCGAGAATGACATTTTTTTGAACACCTTTATAGACAAGATGGAGGTATGACTAAAAAAAATTAATTAGAAAATTTAAATTAAATATTAAAAATTTTAAAAATTTTAATTAAGTTTGTTTAGAAAAAATCCAAGTTCATTTAAGGATCAGCATGATTCATCGGCTGTTCCGAGGGCAACTGATATGGAGTATATTTTTGATAAATCCGCGTACCCAAACAAGCTACAATTTTCAAGTGCATCGCAATAATTTCTTGTTTCTTAAACTAATTTTACTGTGAACAGTTTAATTATCTCTA
>JAWWLR010219212.1:0-12842 GCA_035041075.1 Acraspis erinacei | reverse complement strand
GAAATAAATTTTCAACTTAAAATATGAATCTTTAACAAAAATGATTTCTTGAAAAAGCGGTTCAACCAATATTTTCAAACAAAATAGTTGAATCCTCAAGCAAGTAGATTAATTTTAATCAGCGGTTGCATTTTCATTCAAGCAATATGAAATTTATATTAAAAAAATAAATTTTTAAATCAAAACGATAAACTTTCAATACCAATTTTTTTATTTTTATTACAAAAATTTTTGTTTGACTTTTCAATACCAAAATATGAGTTTTAAACAAAAAGTAAATTATCTACGAAATAGTTGAATTTTTAATCAACAAGGATAACTTTTTAAGAAAATTTTTGGATTTTCAACCAATAATAAAATTTATATCTAAAAAGATAATAATCTTTAGTAGGAAGTAACTGTGAACCAAAATTTTCAAATTCGCTAAGTTTTCTATTACCAATTTTTCATTTTCCCTGACCATGAATATTCAAAGACATTTTGCAAAATATTTTTCTTTAAATCCCTCACTTTTGATGAATTATTAAACTCCCTGACTTTTTTAAAATTGTTGTTGGCTTGATTCGGTTGAATTATTGAGAGTTATTTCTTTCATTTGCCAATTTCCCAAAATTACGTACAGAAAGGGAGAAAAAATGAAGTTTTCCTAAGGAGAAAAATATTCAAACTGATTCAAGCTGATGCGTATTTAAAGGAAATGATTTCTACAAAGTTTTCTAAATAATGGGTAATTTCTATAGAAAATCAACAAAATATAGAACCGAAAAAATTAATAAGGATAATTAATTTCAAGTCCATGGCTGCACAGTAATTTAAAGATTCTAGAAAATTCTGTTTTTTCTTAACTTTGATTAAACAATCAGAAGAAAATATTTTGAAAATAGAAGGAGACTAGGTTCGTTCAACAATTTCTCAAATGTAGCCTTCTTATTCTTTTAATAGAGTTAAAAGTGTAAAATCATTGTATTGTCTTATCAATCATTTCTCTTTTTTCTTTAAAACCTTTTAAACATTATCATGTACAGGTTGAGATAATTTGATTTTCAATAAGAAATTATTTTTAAGCTGATGAATTAGGAAATATCTCTACTATTCTAATTAATAATTTTCTACTAATCTTTAGTGGCTCAGTTTTCGCTAATCGAATCTAACAAATTTAACGAGTCACAGTTTTCTAAAAAATTGGTGTTTCACGAAAATCTCGAAAGCATTGTTATGCATAATGAAACTGACAAAAATTTGATCTTTTTTAAGTAAAATTAAATTATCAAATTTCTAGAGAAATAATTAATTTTAAACGAAAAAATACGAGTTTTTATCAAAATATTTGAATTTTCCACTAAGAAAGATTTTTCAATCAATAAAAACTAAAAATCTTATAGAAAAAGTTAAACCTGCAGCACAAAAGTATGCATTGTCTACTAAAATAAATTATTTTTCTGCTGAAAAGACGAGCTGGCAAAAAAATAATTCGATTTTCGACCAAATGAATTAACTTTTAATTAAAATCGTGTATTTTTATTTAAAAATTTGAATGGCAGTTGAAATTTCAACCTAGAAGCTTAATTTGGTGCCGAAAAAGACAAGTTTTCGAACAAAATAGATGATTTTTATCCAAAAAAGATACTTTTTTCACACTAAATAGACTTAATTTTCATTTTAAGTTAGAATAATATATTTTTACCAAATAAAATTAATTTTTAACGAAATAGTTCAATTTTCAACCAAACATATGATATTATAACCAAAAAGATTAAATGTCTATACAAAAAATGGACAAAAACTGCAATGGGTTAATTTTGAATTAATAAGATTACTTATCAATAGGAAATCTAATTCTCAGCCCAAGAAATAAAATTTCTAAAAATATTAATGTACTACAAAAATAGAATATTTTTTTAACAAAATACATCAATTTTCAACCAGATATTTTACTTTTTATTGGAATTTTCTACCAGAAAAAGAGAAATTTTCAAAAAATCGATGAACTTCTAGCTAAAAAAATAGAATAGGCTAATTTTCAGTTAGAGGAATAAGTTTTCAAACAAATAAATAAATTTGAAAATACAAAGATTAATTTTTTACAAAAAAAGGAGCAAAGTAGTCAAAGTAGGCACCGAACGCCTGCAAGGAAGGCCTTTCAGGACGTTAATTTAAATCTTAAAATAATCTTAAAACCAAATATTTGGAAAAAAATGATGCTGAAATTATTTTCCTTTCAAAGTTTACTTTAAATAAAATATATGAATTTTCAATTAAAAATGAAAAATTTGAAGCAAAAAATAGAATCTCTTAATCTTCAGTTAAAGAAATAAGATTTTAGGCAATTACAAAATTTTTGGCAACAAATTTAGTTCAATTTTTAGTTGAAAAAAATTATTTTCAATAAAAAACTTAATTTTAACAAAAATAATACATTTTGAAACCAACAATTTTAATTTTTAATGAAATTGTAAGCCTCTAATAGTTTAATTTTTAAACAAAAAATCAATTAGTCACCACAGAAGACAACAAAAAATACTGGCAACAAAAAGTAGAATTTGCAACTGAAGAATATTGAGGCACAAGCATACATCATAGAAAATTATTATTATTATATATTACATTTATAACGTAGCATTTATATTATATTCGATTTTAAATTTTTAGTTAGAAAATTAATTTTCATTAAAAAAATTTATTTTCAAGACAAAGAAATAAATTGTGATCAATACGCATTAATTTTGTAGGAAAAAATATTAATTTTTATCTAACGAAGTACATGAATTTTCCACCAAAAAATAAAATAAAATGTTAAATAAATAAATTTGTTTACAAACGACGCAAGCTATTAATAAAATAAACATACCGAAATTGTTCATCAAAAAAGGGCTACACATTTTGTAAAAATATTTTTTGATAGTATTTGTAGCTTTTGTTTTAGTCCCATAAAAGACACTAAAAATAAAATATTTGATTTCGTTGAAAGGTGACACAAGGTGCGATTTTGAATTATACCGCAAATAAAAAATTCGACTTTCGATGCCTGTGGAGCGGGTCGAAAGTGGAGTTTTCGATTGAGGTATGATGAAAAAAAATCATGAGACCACCGCTTGTTCACTCAAAAAGGGTTCATAAACTTATTCTTTATAAGTTTTAGACAGGACGTGTACATTTTCTTCTAATCGTAAGAAATAAGGTTAAATATAAAGTAAAATAATTTCTGGAACACCGAAATAAGAGAAAGAAAATTAAAAGACAAAAGTTATTCAACGAAAAATGATCTGTAAATTGGTTATAAACTCTTGTAATAAAAATTAATTGAAAATAAAAAAACTTTAACTTTAAAAAATATTCTTAAGAAGTGTTATTCAGTTTTGTTATAAGTAACTCGTAATATTTAGCTTTATCATAAATAACTTAATTTAAAAATAGGAAATTAGATAACTCGTTTTCAAAATTTTGGACACTTTTGTTATTGAAAATTTTTCATTCTTTAAATTTTAATTATCTATGCTTTTAAAACTAGGAAATAAAAAACGGTTCAGGAAATTGCAATCTCATTTTTTTGAAAAAAGTAAAATCTGTTAATCAAACTGGTTCTTTTTTTACCTTACCGATTTCTCATGTTTTTCGTTTCTATAGCCATTTTTTAAATTAATATTTACAGCTTTAAATAAAGTCACACATTTTACAAAAATTAGTAATAAAAATCGTAATGTAATGTAATGAAAAAATTGAAATAATAAAAAAATTATTTAAAAAAATAGAATGAAAAAATTGTAATCTTTTTGTTAGACATTATTTTCATTAAATTTTTTTTTGAACTAAATAGTTGAATTTTCGAATAAGAAAGATCAGTTTTTAATAAAACTGAGAATAGTTTAATATTCAGTTAAAGAAATAAGATTTTGAGGACATGAAATAAATTTTCAACCAAATACATAAATTTTTTACCAAAAAAGATTAAACGCTTATGAAAAAAATTTCGACACCAAATGTATTCAAATTTGTCATTAAGAACATTAATTTTCAATAAAAATTTCATTACAGAAAACTCAATACATTTTCAAAACATAAAGGTTAATTTTCTACTGTAAAAGATTTTTTTTATAAAATAAATGGATTATCAACTGAAGACGATAAATATTCAACCAAAATTAAAAGAATAGTTTGTTTTGAAAAAAGTTAATTCTGTTAAGCAATCTCGTTCTTTTTCTTAGCTTACCGATTTCTCATAGTTTTAATTTGTATAGTTTTTTGAAATATTAATATTTATATCCTTAAATAAATTCACACATTTTCAAAAAATTAGTATTTAGTAAATAGTCAATAACTAAGAAGCCCTGCGTTTAAGAAACTTACCCCTTCGCCCCTTTACTCTCTTTTCTGGATTTATGCTTAAATAAATCTAACTAATACATTTTGGTACGGAAATTATTTGGTAAAAAACTCTGCTATTTGGTTGAAAATTCATGTGTATCAGGGTAGTCTAAAAATGCAACGGGTACTTCAAATCTCATTTAATTGACATTGGGAAATTTTGGATATTAATAAAACTAAACTCATACTTAAGCGTTTAATCGAAACGTACCAAGATTTTAGGGATTGAAGAGGAGTGCATATTTTAACCGCTAAATTCGATCCAAAAATAAAAAAACCACCATTTTTCGTATTATTGGTAATTTTCAACAATATCTGTCGTCAGTTTTCATACGAATAATTACTTATAGACAATTTGAGTATTTCGCATGACTTATTAAGACATTTTAAATTATATGTATATATATTTTTTCTTTTTTTCAAGATGTCCAAAAATTGAATGTGAAATTTCTCCTTTTTTATCAAATTATAATAGACACCATTATTTTCTTGACTTTATGGTGTACAGAAAGAATATATTCCTCATTTTTCAATTCATTTTACAAATAAATTTTGTTTCAATCGTGATTTTTTCAAAAATTTGGTTAAAATCGTATTTTCTGAATTAAACCTAATATTGAATGACTTCGAAGAGTAGCAAATGCGGTTAAAAAAGTCATGTCATTTTAAAAAAAAAATTGGATTCGTAAATCATACGCACTCAATTTGAAGGAAATTTGAAGAAAAAAAAACACTTAATTGTGAAAACAATGACATCAAGCTTTTAAGGGAATTTCCTACTCGTGAAAGCCGTGCTAAAAATTAATCAATATTATGTTTAATTCATAAACTACAATTTTTAAAGTATTATAGGGGAGAAATAATTGTTTAAACAAATTTATAATTTCATTTGAAAATTCATTTTTTTAAAGATTTAACTACTTATTGAAAATTTTATCTTTTTAAGAATCATAATTTTAGTAAAAAATCTATTTATATAACTAGAAAACTTCACTATTTTGTTGAAATTTCTTTTCCTTGTATTTTTGTTGCTTTTTTTTGTTCAAAATTGAATGACTTTGACCAAAATTATTTTTTATTTGTTTTGTGAAAAATGAAGCTTGTTGTGCATTCTATTTTGTTGTTCTTAAAAACTTAACTATTTCATGAAAAATTAATTTTTTTATGATTCATAATTTTTGGTTGGAAATTCAGTCCTGCGATTGAAAAAATGCACTATCTTAAGACAAAAGTTCCAGACAAAAATAAAAAAAAGGAAAGAAAAATGAGAAGGCAACGAACCATATCCACTTCCTTCTCTTTTTTTCTTTCCTCTTTCTTATTTTTATTATTATCAAATCACCATAAAAGAGCATTTGAAATAAAGAAAAAAAATTATATTACCAACGGTTCGATACTCATATTAAAAAATAATATTCAACAAAAAAGTAAATATATATTATACAAATAATAAATAAATAAGTTAAAAAATAAAAATAAGGGGTATTATATCTTGAGGATTGGGAAGAGTAACAAATAGAATCCAGCTTCTCATTACTATTAATATTACTAGCTTCTCATTACTCGTTAAATAAGTTTACGCCGAAGGGGATGAGAAGCTGGATTCTATTTGTTGCTCTTCCCAATCCTCAAGATATAATACCCCTTATGAAGACAAGAGAAATATAAATAATAGCACCAAAGCACCAAATTAGAGAAAGTAAAAGAAAAACCAGATTTATGGGACCTCACCGTTAAATGTAATTAATCATATTAGCATAACTTTTGTTTAATTTGTCCAAATCGGTTTTTAAATTAATAAATAATTTTTTTAATATAAAGAATTTCCATGAATTCTCTTCATTCATTACTTTCACTATTCAAAATTTTAACATTATCCCAGTCAAACTCATGATCAACATCAACAACTTCCCTTGTATGCCTGGCAAAAACTTTTGAAATCAAATGTTTATTTTCCGGTCAATATTTCATATTTTGATATACAATTTTGTATAAAACTACTTGCATATGTCTACTTATAGAACAAAATCTTCAATTGTTGATAATGAAAAATGTACTTTTGGCCAACTTTTCGGGATTCTGACCAATTGTGGGGTAGGGTATTTTGAACCGGTTACGTAACATTTTTAATTTATGAATTTTCTTCAACATCAACTTTGTATATTAAAATTTCGAATCAATACTCTTTAATTTGCCAGAATCTTGATTTCTAGACGTGCTTAAACATTGATAGAAGCAAACATTTTAATTTTAAATGATTGTTTCATAATGAGAAATAATTAAGTTCTTAACCTTTCGCTACCACATTATAATTTGTAAACTTCCTTACATTTTTAAAGGGATAAGAAAAATTAAATTTAGGACAAAAACTTATTTAGAAGAAGTCGAAAAAAGTTACAAGCTTTTTTGAGATTATGAAAGATTTGAAATTGAATTTCTTCAAGGTTTCTGATTTCTGATTTTTTTAATTTCTCAGATTTTTAAAATGTATAAGGTAAACTGAATTTTGCAAGGCGTCAAGACAGTGAAAAAAATATTCTTGAGATTTATTGGAAAATTTTAAATCATTGGTTTATAATTAATTCTAAGAGATAATTAAAAAATATAAGAAGTTTTTAAAAATTATTTCCTAAATTTTTGAAAAGATTTCGAAGCAAAATTTTGCAATTTTGCCATCTTAAATAATTCAAAAATAATTAAGGGTTGCAAAGATGTTAAAAAAACTGTCGGGTTCATGAGCAAAATCTAAGTACTTTTTTATTTCAAAAAATTAATTTTAAGAGATAATTTTAAAATATTGCAAAATAGTTCAAAAGATTTTCAAAATTATCGAAGAAGAATATAAAAGATTTTAAGGCAATTTTTTTGAGAATTTAAAGAAAAAATTAAAGAAAAATGTGAGTAATGTGTGAAGAATTTTAAACTTTAAAAGATTCTTAATGATTTTAATAATAAACATTAGCAGCTTTAAAAGAATTTCGAAAGGTTTTATGAGAAGAAACGAATTTTCAGAAGAAAATGTTAATTCTGAATAACTAAAAGGCTAAACGTAGAAAATATTCGCATGGTTCTAAAGTTTACCCAACCGAGTGTGGAGCACTAGTAAAAGCTATGATTTATTGAAATAATTTCATAATGAAGACAATAATTAATTTTCTTTTATATTTTTATTTGCAGAATTAGCAGGATCAACTCTCGGATCGTCTTCAAAGTCACTCTCACGAACACCACAGAGAATAATAAAACCTTATATTATACTTGATGTTCATTATTACGAAACTCAGTATGGCACTGTTCGTGATTTAGCTTCAAAGGACTCACATTCTGAAGGAATTCAAATAGCATTAGAGATGAAAGAAGGGATTTTGTATTGTATTGGAACCGTAAACCTTTTTCATTTGAGACCATTCGCGACTCGACTAGGGAAAAGCTATATACGAGTAAAAGTAAACCTAGCTGAAAATGCACTTGAACCAATATACAGTAATGATCCTTTAAATAAACGTTTCATCAATAAGTATAAAGGAATAATCTACCATGCTATATTACGAACAACTTCGCCAGAGCTGATAGGCAATCAGATCATCAAAGTCGAAAAATTACGATCCCCTGAACAAAAAAAAGGCATACTTAAAAGAGTTTTCAGTCATTAAATAACGATTTACAATTAAATGCAATTGGAGAAGCTCTGTAGTGAATTTATTTTAAATAAAACCAATTGCAAAATCGATTTTAAAAACTGTATGTATCACCCCACCCCCTTGCTGCCGAAAGAGTCCTATAACCCTACATGAAAATAAACAAAATTCTTTTAAATTATTGCATACAAGTTCAGTACTTTGTCATCATCGAAATCGAGAATACTCACTTCTTTTGCTTACTTAATTATAGGAAAATAATATATATCATGCTCGGATCACAAGCGCTAAAGTTGTGTCCTTTGCACATATGACTTTCCCGCAACTGATGAGCTGAAAATGAAACTTTTAAGTGCAAACACAATAATTACTCAGTTTATGAGAATTATGCCTATTATGCCTATTAATGCCTATGAGAATTATGCACATTACAAAAATTAAATATTGTTGTAAAACCTAAACAAATACAAGCTGTTTGTGGTAAAATTATTTTTTAAATATACTTTTTAAAAAGAGAAAGTAATCCTTTCATAGTTCTCTTGCAATTGTGGGGCAGCATTAGTCCTCCTTTGGCCAAGTCCTAGCCCATAATTGAACAGTAGCATGCTATAAGAGCAAAACCTATACATTTTCAAAAATGATATTATCTGCTCAAAAAATTTAGAAAAAAATCGTATAGACCTTCTCGTTTAATGATTGTTTAAATCCTATTTTATAATTTTGTCTTTTAGTACGCCATAAGGGCCTACCTGTGAATATGCGCTTAGTACTCAGTGCGCTTACGTATCCAGCAGATTAGCTTATGATGGCTGACAATTTTTAAGCGGAATGTAAATTCTCACTTTCTTTTTTAAATTAAAAATTGGATTTTTTATCATCTTCAAACTTCAAAAACGTATATGTGCCACAAACGAAATTAAAATTCTCCTTACATTTCTTGGGAACCAAATAAGCTTTGCTAATCAAACCTTTTATAGTTCAGTTCAGCACTAATGATATGCTACCCCTCAATTAGTTCAGCTTGTGTTGTATACTTCTTATTATATTTGATACTTTTGTATCTCGAAACCTTTTGTTTAAATAAAGGACTTAATTATGAATTTGTAATTGATCATTTCGCATCCCGTTTTTAGTTCCTTATTCTTCACAACAATAAATTATTTACACCTTTTTTCATAATATGAAAGTTCTAATCTTTAAGTATGGACATTATTTCATTTTTGCACTAGCATAAATCTGAGGATTCACAGACCGCTGTATATATTTATATCTAAATAAATAAGTAAAGAAGTTCTTGTTATCTAACTTATACATGCATATGAAGGGATATTGGAATAAGCAATAAATTAAACAATTTTATGAACTTTTAAAATTAATAATATTTTATATCAAATTAGAAAGGGATCCACACTTCAGATTTATGGTGCGGTCCGAAATACCGAATGAACATACAGGTGGGTTCTACGAAGAATAGGCTATCTTTTTGTTACCGTTAAGAATTAGACTGACTTCATTAAGTTAACTTTTCAAGAGCAATAAATAACCTATTATTTTTCGAAACATTTCATACGAATTCAAAACTCCAGTATTTTTATGACAGTTTGTAATGCAATTTAGGCTCCTATAACTTTCAAAGCAAGAAGTTTTAAAAGATTTTAATTTCTATTAACACTTCTACGTGTCTACTAAATTTCATACAAAATGAAGCCTAATTATTAACGGTAACGAAAATGTAGCCTATTCTTCGTAGAACCAAACGATACGGCAATACTAATGTGTAACTTATTGGTTGAATGATGGACATTCGGGATGTAAAGTTTTTCTCGGACGGCCGCATTGCCTACTCTGGAGTACCCCAATTAAACGACAATGCTACTTTGTAATGTAATTTAATTTCAATCTACTTTCTCTACGTCGCCTAATTGGGTGATAATGCACTGATAATCCACTTGCACTGATACTCCAAGCCCAATAATGATTTTCTCTGAAACATTCACAAACTGTTTTTTAAATTCTCATCATTTATGATTACGAAAGTATTAGAATTGTCCGAAATTGTATACCACAGTTTTTGAACCGATCTCCACGTTTCGAGATTCCCTGAATCCGAAAATGAAGTTGACGCGATGAAGCCTGTTGGTCTGTCCGTCCGGCCGTGCGTCCGTACACAAGATAACTTTCGAAAAAATGAAAGAATCAAATCGATCATTAGCACAATTTTTTTTTGGTCATAAATGCAAGGACAAGTTCGTTAACCAGCCATTTTGCATAAAAATGCCGAAAGTTAGAGTAGTTTCAATAATTTTGTGACCATTTTTTTATATTTAAAAATGTTTATGAACGGCTATTCATAGCAGTCGGAAAGCCAAACTCGATAAAAACAAAACTCTCAGAGTTATAGCATTTCCGAAATTTTATAAATTAATCAAAAATCAAAACTTGAAGCCAAACAACGCACCATATGAAAAAAAGTCAAGAGAAGAATAACATTCCTTACTGCAAGCCCTACAAGATTATCATCAGAATTTTTGAATTTTCTTGGAAAATCGAAGATTCAAATTTTGATTGCACAAAAAATAATGACAAATTCCATTTTGTGGTCAAACTATTGCAGGATACGAAAAAATATTAATTAAAAAAATGTGGATCCCAAAAAATATATACAATTTTGTTAAGAATTCATTTTGTAATGAATTGTGGAAAAACGATCAAAGTTACTAAAAAAAGATTTAGCAAAACCTGTTTACAAATGTGTGTCGAAAATCGATCGCAGCGCGATGAGAATGTGTACCTCAAAGCCTAAAAAGCTTTCAAAAACTTAATCATTAACTATAATTAATTAAGTAGAAAATATGGAATATGAAGACGCATATAAATACTGCGATCTAGAAGAGATTTTTTGGTAAAGTTTTATTAAAAATTCCAAATGTAAAGAATAAATTTCCGAGTTTGAAGCGCGAGGTGTAGTTATGTCCGAGCTCGAAGCGCGAGCTAACCCATTATCAAGCGCGAAGTAGGAGATTGAGCCGATGCGCGCCCTAGGCTCGCTCAAATTTGTGAGCGGAGCAAGTCACGCGAACGGCGAGGGCTGAGAATGTGTCCGCAAAGCGGGAAGATTTTTTTGCTACATTAAGTCCCTTTAGTCACTTATATGCCACTATAGGATCCACCGCTAAAGGATCTGGATCGAAGAACCATTTTTTAATTCATGCTTATAAGTACCTGAAATATGGTATGCACTGTCAACAGCTTAAAAATTCCATAAACACCCCGGACTACCGCCCTTAGTAGAGAGGGACAGGCCGGGGTCACAAAGGAGGTATCTTAACGGAGAATTTGGGAAACCTTGTCAAATTCCATATTATAACATTGTAAAACACGTGTCCCCTGCTAAAGGGCTCTGCAGAAGGCTCTGATCCCTAGCTCTGCATGGGATCAGAATGAATAAAACACCTGAAAAAAACAATGAGTGGGCTGTTCCAGGACCATCTCCTGACTCACCGCTATAAGTGGAAGACGCCTTAGGGGAAAATCCATCAGAAGTGGTGGGAAACTTCTGATAATTATGCCGACTCTCTGTAAGGAAGAGGCAATATAGCGGTGCACAAACAAAGATAGACTGCAGAACGCTTCTCGCAAACAGCAGTCAAGACTCTCTACAGAGGGCCGTGGCTGCAGAATCTTCGCCCATAGAAACTCCTCAGGCCTATCCTATAGGCAAGAGGAAGAAGGACTCTAGAGAAGCTTCTCCAAATAGGGAGCTTCAACGGCAGAAGGCCCTGGGTTCACAGAGCCTGACTTTCGCGCAGATGGCTAACAACGCTCTGGTGAGAGTTGTCGTTGCATTGGGTTAGCCTGAAACCTGACTAACACTCGAGGAGTTGGGCAGACTGAGGGAGGAAATCTCTAAAGAGATTGATGCGTTACATCTGGTCGCGATACTGGATAGTAGAAAGAAACCTAACGTTTAGGCTTAAAGAACGATTAAAGCTAAAGGTCAAGGGCACAGAGTGTGAAAAGTTTACGCCGAAGGGGATGAGAAGCTGGATTCTATTTGTTGCTCTTCCCAATCCTCAATCAGAGTCCTCGCGGCTCTAGACTATTGATCCTATCTGGGATCAGGTAGATTTAACTTACTGATGATCCAACTGGGATCCGTAGGGAGACCAGATGTGTCCCCAGGTGACCGAATTAGCCTTTCAATGGCGTTTTGGCGGTTCTATCAAGGCGCATGTCAGTAGTGCAGACAAGGCCTGCTCTAAGCAAAGAACCCTGGTTATACAGGGTAAGGATTTAAAGATTGTCATTGTGTGGCACCATATATAAGTTTCCACGCGGAAAAGCGCTAAGGGCCTACATAGAAGTCCAGAGTATGGAGTAGTGGCGGAGAAAAAACAGGGGAGCTTATTGCTTAGCCTTATTTCTCCGAGAGGTGGACACTCTGATGAGGCCCTGCCAGGAGAACATGATTCCTTTACTGTTTGGTTTTGATGCGAAATCTAACCAAATGGTTTAGGGGAGCACAAATATCAATAAAAAAACATGAGAAGACTCTAAGTTGCTCCAAATGTCCTGTTTTGTGATGCGAGTTTACCCGTGTGGAAAAATGTTCTGGCGCTGGCTTGGCCCAGACCAGGCCGCCAGGTTTCCAAACCTGGCGCTGACCAGTGGGTTTGGCCTGGACCTGGTCAAAAGTGTAATTTTTTTCTGGCTAGTCCCAGGCCAGACCGTCTGGTCAGCCGCTAGGTATGGTTTGATCAGCCGCTAGGCAGGGGCTGCACAGTGGGGCGAACTGAAAAAACGATGTTCAAAATAACCTGTAGGTCCCAATTCTTAATCGAT
>JAWWLR010219211.1:0-12843 GCA_035041075.1 Acraspis erinacei | reverse complement strand
TATAGTTTCCCCAATCTGCTGAGAAGGTTTATTTTTGTATTTTAAATACGAAGCTTTCTTTTTTCTAACTTTTTCTTTAGTTTAGAATACAAGAAGCAAAGATGAACCAGATTTCACAAGACCACGTCTTGACTTTTGAGAAGTTGGCTTCAACTCCAGTCTCGGAATTTGCAGAGAGGCAGGGAGATGAAGCAAATTAGCAAGAACCCACTTGCTCGATTAAACGGCCACAGCTTCACGATAGTCCCGAAGTTCGAAACTGTGCATGAGAAACTATCCTTGAATTCTGTACTTAGTAGCATCCTCTCAGACCAGGAACTTTATCTAATAATGATGCGATACTTCAAATAAATAAGCAAAATGAGAAGATAAAAAAATGCTAATATTATTAAACTAAAATAATCCTTCATATGAAAAGTGGTAACCTCCATCTTGGTAGTAATGTAGTATAGTAGGAATCGAATATATTGTGTCTTCTTCTATTACTGTGATCTATTCTGCTTTAATGTCAAAATTCTCCAAGCTCGTGGCGCCACCTCATTGTTGTATTATAAACTAGAATTTATGTATTTGTGACCGTCCGCGAGAAAAGGGACCTAATGCGTCAAAGCTGAATTTTACAGAACGGGCGGTCGCAACAGAGTTCGCAATCGAGCTTTTGAGTAGTAGGGATGCGTCTACTAAAAGCACCCCCTCCACTGACCAGTCCACCTTTAGACGTCATATCCGTGAGCTCCACTCCTGTCGCCTATCGGGCCGCTTCGACTATACCAAGTAGTAGTGAGTGGTGGGGATGGTTTTTGGAGGCCTCTCGTTTCGTCTTCGCTTTTGAGTAGGGGGGATGCGTTTACGAAAAGCATCCCCTCCACTGACCACTCCGCATTTAGCCGTAATATCCGTGAGCTCTGCTCCTGTCGCCTATCGGGCCGCTTCGACTATACCAAGCAGTAGTGAGTGGTGGTGATGGTTTTCGCAGGCATCTCGTTTCGTCTCCCCGTACGCTTATTATGCCTATGTTTGTAGCAATAACACGAAAATGAATAAAGTTAAATAAATTTTGATTATTGGAAATGAAAGAGTAACTCAGAAATTATAGATTGGCGAAAAGAAATAAAAATCGCTTTTTTCTGCATTAGGTCCCTTTTCTCGCGGACGGTCCCATTTTAAGTATCGGTAATCAAATGGCCGTTTGTGTGTACAAACTGAAGTTTGTTTCAATTTCTTCAATGGTCCCATAACACGTCTTGTCTGTGAGATTGTGACTACAGAGTATTAATTTTTCGAGTAATTCATTATTGTTTTTGTTTAAATTTTTTTCCATGTAGCATCGACAAAGTGCTATATAATAAACTACAATTTATGTATTTTTTAGTTTGATCGTAACTCTTTTAATAGACGTTAAATGTGTGAATACCTGAATTCATTGTTCAAAATTACTTTTACATACTTTCAATTTTCCTGGAATTAGTTTAATCGTGAAATGAAAAAAATGTATGAAATTTGTTAGAAATAATTCTGCCATGCTTTTTTATCTTGTAAACTGATTAATTAGTTATCAATTGATTACTAAATCCAAGTAACAGAAAGGAAACTGCAGATTAAGAAAAAAATATATGTAAAATAAAAATTGCTTAAATGATTCAATGAAAATAATTTATTTAATGCTTTTTATGTTATTGATTGCTGAATTATTATTAGCTGATTATTTTTTCACAATATTAAATTACATAAGGATTAAAGTTTAGTATTGTTTAACTAAGAAAATAAATTTATTATTTGCTTTGAGGTTATGTTATTCAATATAGGATACGATTTGTATTGTCAAAGTTTATTTATATTTATAATTTTCCCTATTCCAATTTCATCATTTTAAGAATTATTATTATTATTATTATTTATTAGTACTTTTTATATTATGAACTGATTAACTAACTTTTGACTGATTGATTTTTTTAAAACTGAATATAAATTTGTTTCAATTAACCCATTAGCCCATTAAGAAATTAGTTCAATTTTAAAATCTAATTGTTAAATATTTAAGCAAAAAGATGAAGTTTTTATAAAAAGATTAAATTTTTACCGAAAAAAATTTTTTTCAATCAAATTCAAGAATTTTGAAACATAAAGTTGAATTTTCAAATAAAAATAATGAATTTTCAAACAAAAATATTAATTTACTACCAAAAAAGATGAAGTTTCCATCAAAATTTCAACCGAAAAGTTTACTTCAAATAAAAATAATGAATTTTTAAACAAAGACACTTACTACCAAAAAAGATGAAGTTTCCATCAAATTTTCAACCGAAAAGTTTACTTTTTAAGAAAAGAAGGAAAATTAATTTTTTACTTTCAAAAAAGTAGTTAAACTATAAAACCTGGTTGTTAAATTCTTTATCAAAAAGATACATTTTTAACTAAAAACTATTAATTTTCTACCAAAAAAAGACGAATTTCAAACAAAATTTAAGAATTCTCAATAAAAATGTTTAATTTTCAAATAAAAACGTTAAGTTTTATAACCAAAAAATTACTTTTCTACCAAAAGACGAATTTTGAATAAAATTCAAGAGTTCTGAAACAAAAAGTTCAATATTCAACTAAAAAAGATGAATTTTTAAACAAAACAATTAATTTACTGGCAACAAATACAATTTTTCAACAAAATTTATGAATTCTTTTAATAAGAAAGACAAAAGTTTCTTTTATTTCATTTTTTAAAAGTTAGTTTAACTTTAAAACCTAGTTCTTAAATTTTTAACCAAAAGATGAGTTTTGAAACCAAAAGATTAATTTTCTAACAAAAGGGAAATTTTTTCAAGAAAATTCTAAATAAAAAAGTATAATTTATAAAAAAGAAAGAAAACAGTTTGTTTCTTTCATTTTTAAAAAGTTAGTTTAACTTTAAAACCTAGTTGTTAAATTTTTAAAGAATTCTGAACCAAAAAAATTGAATTTTTAACAAAAAAAATGAATTTTCAAAGAGAAAGATTAATTTACTACCAATAAAATTAATTTTATACGAGAAAAGAAGAATTTTAAATATAATTTAAACATTCTCAAAGGAAGTTAAATTCAAAATTTAAAAAGATGAATTTTTAAATAACAATTATAATTTATAACCAAAAAATACAATTTTTCACAAAATAAAAGAATTTCCAACAAAAAAATTTCACTTTCAACTGAAGAAATGAATTTCCAAACAAAAAGATTAATTTACTATCAAAAAAGATGATTTTTTAATAAAATTCTCAATCAAAAGGTTTCATTTTTAAAAAAGAAAGAAAAAAATTTTTTTTTCTTAATTTTTAAAAAGTTATTTTAACCAAAAAAGCGAGTTTTTAACCAAATTCAAGAATTCTGAAAACAAAAATATTAATTTTTTGCCGAACAAAACGAGTTATTAACTAAATCCAAGAATTCTGAATCAAAAAGTTGAATGCTGAACTATAAAAACGAATTTTACATCAAGAAGATTAATTTACTACCAGAAAAGCGAGCTTTTGACATAATTCAAGAATTTTAAAACAAAAAATTGAATTGAAGAAAAAAGATTTGTTTCTAAATTTTTAAAAAGGTAATTTAACTTTAAAACCTAATTGTTAAATTTGCAACTAAAAAAGTTGAATTTGCAAATGCAAATTATAATTTACTACCTAAAAATACAATTTTTAACTAAATGCAAGACTTGCCAACCAAAAAGTTTCACTTTTAACTAAAAAAAAATGAATGAAAACTCATGTAAAAAACAAGAATTCAACGACCAAATTTGGACCCAAAAAAAACCAACAGCAAATTTTCCAATTGTAATCTGTAAAAGAATTTGTTTAAAAACAAAAATTTCAGAAAAAAATAAAAAAGGGAAAAGAAAAATGAGAAAAAAATGAGAATTTTTTTTTAATGAAGTTTTAAACATAATGATTAATTTACTACCAAAAAGACGATGTTTTAATAAAGTTCTTAATCAAAACGTTTCTTTTTTTAAAAAGAAAAAAAATTTCTTATTTTTTAAAAATTTAGTTTAACTTTAAACCCAGTTGTTACATTTTTAATCAAAAGATTGGGTTTGAAACAGAAAGATTAATTTTCTGCCAAAAAAGCGAGTTTTTAACAAAATTCAAGAATTCTGAAACAAAAAATTGAATTTTCATCAAAAACAAATTAATTTCCAAACAAAAAGATTAATTTACTACCAAAAAAGTTAAATTTTCAATTAGAAAAGATGAATGTTTAAATAACAATTATAATTTACAACCAACAAGTACAATTTTTTAACAAAATACAAGAATTACCAACCAAAAAGGTTTACTTTAAACTAAGAAAATGAATTTCCAAACAAAAAGATTAATTTACTACCAAAAAAGACTATGTTTTAATAAAATTCTCAATCAAAAAGTTTGTTTTATAAAAAAGAATGAAAAAATCTCTGTTTCTTCATTTTAAAAAAGTTAGTTTAAAATTAAAACTTAACTGTTAAATTTTTAACCAAAAGATGTGTTTTGAAACAAAAAGATTAATTTTCTACCAAAAAGGACAAAATTTTAATACATTTCTTAACCAAAAAGTTTAATTTTTAAGAAAGAAATTTTTTTATTTTTAAGAAATTACTTAAACTTTAAACATAATTGTTAAATTTTTAATCCATAACCATAAAAATTCAAAAATCAAATTCAGGGCCACCCTACAGTGTAGAATGAATTTATTCATTATTTTAATTTATTTTTCAAACAAAAAAGAATCTTTTAAAAAAAATAATGGAATTTGAGAACAAAAATTATTTCTATTTGAAAAAGGATTTTGAACAAAAATGACCAGAATGTGGGAGTATTAGTAATTCTAAATCATTTGAGCATCGGGTGCGCTTACTCCGCTATAAAGTCTACACCTCGAGTGATTACTAATAGAGGAGCAAAGTGCGTTTCAGTGTTCTATGCAAATTCATCCGGTTTAATGATCGAAACTGTCCAGTCCCGAGTCCAAGTGACCTCAAGTGAGCCCCAATACCCCATGGCCATGAGTCAGAGTTACCAACACTCATTGCAGTCCGATAGGCGGGAAATTCAATTATAGTTCAATAGCCCACTGCATTACAATAGGGTAGAACTTTGCTCTTGTTGCAGGCGTTTTAGGAGAAAACGTGCGCAAGCTATTATGGTTCGGCAGTTTCAATGTTTCACGAGAACGATTTTCTATATCGCAAAAATAAAAGGATTGCTTTAAATAGAAACAAATGTGCTCGACATCAAATTGACGCTTTCGCCAGTTCTATTATTTTTATTCTTCAAGGGAGAAAAGCATAATCATAAATTCAAACTTTTTCAGTATTACAGACTTCGGAGCTCAAAATTTTTTCAAAAAAGAGGAAAGTGGTTAATTTTTGAAAATTAAAGAAAAGACTAGTTTCAAGCCAAAAAGTATGAATTTTGTACCAAAAAGTTAATTTTTATTCAAGAAAGAATTTTCTGAAACCAACTCGTGGATTTTGTTAACAAAAATTATTTCTATTTAAAAAAAGGATTCTTAACCAAAATCTTGAATTTTTGTCCAAATAGTTAGGTTTTTAATAAAAGATAATAAGAGATAAGATAAGATAATAAGAAAGAATTGTTTATAGGATGAAGTTTAAAAAAATTCTCTTTCGACAAAGAAAAACTAGTTTTCTACCAAAAAATGGAACGAAATGATCATTTTTTTGTTTTAAAGTAAATTTTGTCCTAAAAAAACAATTTTCAAAAAAAATATTGAATTTTCGAACAAACACCAATTCTTACACAGAATAGTATATTTATAAACAAAATATTTTTATTTTCAAGCTAATAGTTGAATGTTCATACTATTAATATTAAATTTTAATGAAATAGTTGAAATTCGAAGCTAAAAAGATAATTTTTTAAAAATACAGTTGAGTTTTAAACAAGAAATCTATTTTTCAATAAAAAAAAGTTTTTTTAAAAGTAAATAGTGGAATTTCTTATTAAAAATTATTTTTACTTAAAAAGGATTTTTTTTTAAATTGTTGAATTTTTTTACAAATAGTGAATTTTTAAGAAAAAAGACGAATAATTTTTTAGAAGAATCTTAGTGAGAAAAATTTCTTTAGAATTTTAAACAATTTTTAACCAAATAGTTCAAATTCAAGTCAAAAAGAAATATAAAAAATACATTTGTATTTTTAACAAGAAATTTATTTTTGAAGAAAAAAGTAGTTTTATAAACTAAATAGTGGAATTTCTTATACAAAATTATTTTTATTTAAGAAAGGATTTAAAAATTTTTTTTAATTAAAGATAAATTAGTTTTTTCTCCAAAGTTGAATTTTCAACAAAATATTTTTATTTTCAAGCTAATAGTTGAATTTTCATACTATTAATATGAAATCATAATGAAATAAATAGTTTACAAATAGTGAATTTTTATGAAAAAAGACGAATAATTTTTTATAAGAATCTTAAAGTGAGAAAAAATTCTTTAGAATTTTAAACAATTTTTAAACAAATGGTTCAAATTCAAGTCAAAAAGAAATATAAAAAATACATTTGTATTTTTAACAAGAAATTTATTTTTGAAGAAAAAGTAGGTTTTTAAACTAAATAATGGAATTTCTTATAAAAATTATTTTTATTTAAAAAAGGATTAAAAAGAAATTTTTTTTACTTAAAGATAAATTAGTTTTTTCTCCAAAGTTGAATTTTAAACAAAATATTTTTATTTTCAAGCTAATAGTTGAATTTTCGTACTATTAATATGAAATTATAATGAAATAGTTGAAATTGGAAGCCAAAAAAAGATAATTTTTTTTAGAATATAGTCGCATTTTTAACAAGAAATTTATTTTTCAATCAAAAAATATTTTTTTTTTAAATAAAATAGCGGAAGTCCTTCTAAAAAATTATTTTTATTTAAAAAATACTAGCTTAAAAAAAAGTTTGAATTTTTTTCAAATACTTGAATTTTTAAGAAAAACAACGAATTGTTTAGAAGACCGTTAAAGTTTTAAAAAGAATATCTTTTTGAACCAAGAAAATTGAAAATTGAAAATTGAATTTCAAACCCAAAAAGCGGTATATTCAACAAAATAGTTCAATTTTAACAATAATATTATTTGTGTTATTTTGAAGTAAATTCTATCATAAAAAATCAACTTTTCAAAAATGCATTAAATTTAATAACAAAAATATTTGCCTTAACAAGATAATTAAGTATAAAACGAAATATTTTATTTTTAACCTAAAAGTTGAATTGAAAAAAAATGTTTTCATTTTGAACCTAATAGTTGAATTTTAAACCAAGTATTTTTACTTTGAACCTAATATTTGAATTCTAAGCCTAAAAAGATCAATTTTTAACCCGATAGTTAAAATTGGAAGCTAAAAAGATAATTTTTTAAAAACACAGTTGAATTTTAAACAAGAAATCTACTTTTCAATAAAAAAAGTTTTTTTTAACTAAATAGTGGAATTTCTTATTAAAAATTATTTTTACTTTAAAAAGGATTTTTTTTTAAATTGTTGAATTTTTTTACAAATAGTGAATTTTTAAGAAAAAGAAGAATAATTGTTTAGAAGAATCTTAAAGTGAGAAAAAATTATTTTGAATTTTAAATAAAATATTTTCGTGTTTAACATAATAATTGAATTTTTTAGTCTACAAAGATGCATTTTTAACCAAATAGTTCAAATTCGAAATCAAAAAGGAAATTTTATTAAAATACGGTTGTATTTTTAATAAGAAATTTATTTTTCTATAACAAAATTTTTTTTAAACTAAATAGTGAAATTTGTTGGAAAAAATTATTTCTAGTTAAAAAAGGTTTTTTAACAAAAATATTGAATTTTTTCCAACTACTTGAATTTTTAAGAAAAATACAAATTGTTTAGAAGATATTTAAAGCGAAAAAGAAAATTCTTTTGCATTTTAAACAAAAATATTTGCATTTTTAATCTAATATTTGAATTTTTTAGCGTACAGAGAAGAATTTTTAACCAAATAGTTCAAATTCGAAGCCAAAAAGGTAATTTTTTTGAAATGCAGTTGAATTTTTAACGAAAAAATGTATTTTCCAATATAAAAAGTATTTTTCAAACTAAATAGTGGACTTTTTTACAAAAAATTGTTTTTATTTAAAAAATGATTTTTAACAAAAATCTAGAATTTTTGTCCAAATATGTAGGTTTTTAAAAAAAGAGACGATTTGTTTAGAAGATAGTTGAAGTTTTGAAAAAACTCTTTTTCCACCAAAAAATTGAGTTTTCTGTCCAAAGTTGAATTTTCAACTAAATATTTTTATTTTCAAACTAATTGTTAAATTTTTTAAACAAAGTCTTTTTATTATCAACTTGAGAGTTGAATTTTAAGCATGATAAGATGAATTTTTAACCAAATAATTCAAATTCGAAGCCAAAAATGTAATTTTTTAAAAATGTAGTTGAATTTTAAACAAGAAATTTATTTTTCAATAAAGATTTTTTTTGTAAATAAATAGTGCAATTTTGTATAAAAAATTATTTGTACCTAAAAGAGGATTTTTAACAAAAACGTTCAATTTTTTCCAAATAGTTGAATTTTTAAGAAAATGACGGATTGTTTAGAAGATAGTTCAAATGAAAAAAAGTCTTTTGAATTTTCAACAAAATATTATAATTTTTAACCTAATATTTGAATTTTTTAGCGGACAAAGCTGAATTTTGAACCAATAGTTCAAATTCGAAGCCAAACAGGGACTTTTGTTTAAAACACAGTTGACTTTTTAACAACAAAATTTATTTTCCAATATATAAAATATTTTTTAAACTAAATAGTGGAATTTCTTATAAAATTTTTTTTATTTAAAAAAGGATTTTTAACAAAAATCTTGAATTTTTTCCAAATAGTTAGGTTTTTAACGAAAGAGGGGATTTGTTAAGAAGATAGTTGAAGTTAAATCAAAAGTCTTTTTTGAACAAGAAAGATGACTTTTCTACCAAAAATTGAATTTTCAACGAAATATTTTTATTTTGACCCTAATAGATTATTTTTGTAAATAAAATATATTTATTCTTAATCTAATAGTTGATTTTGGAACCAAAATATGATTTTTGTTGTTTTGAAGTAAATTATATAATAAAAAATTAATTTTTAAAGAGAAAAAATTTCTTTAACAAAATAGTTCAATTTTCAACAAAATATTTTCATTTTGATCCTAATTATTGAATTTTAAACAAAATTTTTTTTTTAACCTACTGGTTAAATTTTAGTTCTAAAAAGATTAATTTTAAACCCAATAGTTGAAATTGGAACTCAAAAAGGTAATTTTTTTAGAAACCAGTTGAATTTTTGACAAGAAATGTACTTTTCAATAAAAAAGGAATTTCTTATAAAAAATTATTTTTATTTAGAAAATGATTTTTAACCAAAATTTTGAAATTTTTTCAAATAGTCGAATTTTTAAGAAAAAATAAGAATTTATTGAAGAAGATTATAAAGAAGATCGCTGAAGTTAAAGAAAGCTCCTTTTCAACCAAAAAAGGGAATTGTTACAACATAGATCAATTTGCCACAGAAAATAGAATTTTTTACCGGAAAAGAGAAATTTTCAAAGAAATAGTTGAATTTTCAAGCAAAAGATTTATTTTTATTTTGATGTAAATCCAATCATAAAAAAAGAATTTTTAACAAACGTGTTAAATTTTCGAATAAAAAAAATTTCTTGAACAAAACAGTTGAATTTTAAACAAAAGTTTTTTTTTACCTAACAGTTGAATCTTAAAACATAAGTTTTATTTTGAACCTAATAGTTGAATTTTAAACAAAATATTTTTATTTTTAACAAAAATGGTTGAAATTGGAAGCCAAATATGTTTTTTATAATACAGTTAACTTTTTAACCAGAAATTTATTTTTCAATAAAAAAAATTTAACCAAATAGTGAAAGTTCTTACAAAAAATTATTTTTGTTTAAAAAAAAACGATTTTTAACGAAAATGAAAAAACTCATTTTTAACTAAGAAGATAAGTTTTCTACCAAAAAGGGAACTGTTACAAAATAGTTGATTTTTTAAACAATAAAAGGTTTTTGTTGTTTTGAAGTAAATTCAATCATAAAAAATGAGTTTTTAGCAGATGTGTTAAATTTTGGAAGAAAAAAGATTTCTTTAAAAATTTATTTGTATTTTCAAACGAATAATTATATATTATGTTGAAAAATTAATTTAATTTAAAATAATTAAATAAAATTTTTCACTGAATATATTATATTTTATCTTAAATGATAAATCTTTTTAAAAGAGCTGAAAATTTTAATACTTTAATTTCCAATCATATTGAATTATTAACCAGGCAAGATTAATTTTTCTAATCCAAAAAATCAAGTATCACCAAAAAATGGATTTTTACGTTTGCAGTTTAAATAAACAAATTTAAACCTGAAAGAAAGAATTTTGAAAAAAGTTGAAATTTATTTTGCTTGCATTTGAAAAAATTTCCGGCCTGTCTCTATAAAAATTAGGAGAAAAAAAATGTTGGGCCACCCTACAGTATAGATTGAATTTATTTATTATTTGTGAATTTAATTATTATCTTAATTTATTTTTCAAACTAAAGATGATCTGTTTTAAGAAAATAGTGTAATTTCTGAACAAAAAAAAAAGAAATTTGAAATTTAAAAAATGAAATTTTAACAAATTGTTTCAGCATTTACACAACAGAAAATAATTTTTAACTAAGCGTTTTAATTTTCAATAAAAAATATAAATTTTTCATTGTAAATATAATTTTTTACCTAAAAATACGAATTTGGTACTGAATGCGTACGTAGAATAAAAGCAATCAACATCAAATTATTTACAACAAAATAAGTTAGTTTTTAATCCAAATAACGGGTCTTCAACTACAGTAAAAAAAATAATTCTTAACGCAACATGTAATACTTAATATTTCAACAAAAAAATATTTTAATTTAAAATAAAAAATTTTCGAATTCGACGAAAAAGGTCAAATTTCCTACAAAATAGTTAAATCCTCAAAAAAACAGATTAATTGTCTAGAAAAATTTATAAATTTCCAACAAAGGTTTACTTATTTTTTCGACCCAAATATTTAAATTTTTTATTAAAACTATCAATCTATAACAAAAAATTATAATTCTGAATAAAATAGTCCAACCAAAAAGTTGTCTTTTCAACAAAGATTTGTGAATTTGAACGCAAAATGTAATACTTGAATTCAACCGAAAAAGCCGAATTATCAATAAATTAATTTTTTTTTAAATTAATTTTAAAAAAGTTGAATTTTCAAATAAATAGTAAAATTTTTAACCAACGAGATGAGTTTTCTTGAGCAAAAATATAATAGTAAATTTTCCAGCTATAAATAAACTTTTACATAAAAATAATTTGGTGTTTAGATACATAATTAATTAAATTTAGTCAGTATTTAAACAAAGAAAATATAAAAGTTGGTTACAAATTTTTTTCAAATTTTTACTGTCAAGTTGGCGCTAATTATGACTTTTTTTGTGTGTTTTTTTTAATGGAAATTGTTTCTGGCCCATAAAAGACTATCTGGTACTGATAATGAGATGTTCACATAAATTATTTAAACAATTTATTTTTGTTTAGAGCCATTTTCTCATAGAATGGTGTTAGAAAGATGCGGATTTTTTTAAATTGTCCAATTTTTATCCAATTTTCATTATAGGGAAGTAATAGTTAATCAATGTTAACAAGAGTGATTGTTTAAAAAATGTATTATTATTGGTAATAATATTCTCTTAGAAAAATTCTACAAAATTGCAGTTTAAAAAAATTCACTTTTAGTCAAATTTTCAATTAAGATAAGTTATTTAATTATTTGGAGTAAAAAATTAATTGTTTAAACAATTTATAAATATAAATATATAAATTAATATAAATAATAATATAAATATAATAAATAATAATATAAAATATAATATATAAAATATAAATTAAAAAGAGACAATTTATTATTATTATTATTATTATTATCAATATTATATTTGAATAATGCTAGAAAGATGCGATTTTTTCTGAAATTTCTGGCCTTTTGTCCAATTTTCAATTAAAGTGAGTAAATAATGAATTAAAGATAAAAAAATAATTGTTTAAACAATTTACTATAAATGTTAATAAAATTCTCTTTGCTTAATTTGTAGAATGGTGGGGTTTTTTATGAAATTTTCAACGGATTGTCTATTATTCAAAAGTCGTGATTTAATAGTTAAATAAATTTTGAAAATATAATTGTTTGAACAAATTATTATTGCTTTTAACTATCTTTACTTAGAAAATTGCTAGAAAGTGGCGGTTTTTTCTAAAATCTTTAACTTTCCATCGCCTTTTTGTTTATGAAGAAATAATAAGAAAAGATAGTTAAAACAATATTAAATTGTTTAAACAATTTTTTTGTTAACTTTCATTAATTACTACCGCACTGAGTGAAAAAAGGACAGAAATGTAAAAATTGCCGAAAAACCACAACTATCAGGAAATGAAAAAGATGAAGATAGTTATAAACAATAATAATTTATTTAAACAATTATTTTTGCTAAAGCTAATTAATTATTAAGTCCCACCTAATGAACAATAGACAAGCAGTTGAAAATTTCAGAAAAAGCGCAAAATTCTACGAATTACGCAAGGAGAATATTATTAACAATGATAATAAATTGTTTAAACAATTATTTTTTTAAACATGAATTCATTATTACTTCACTTCTATTGAAAATTGGACAAAAAGCCAGAAACTTAAGAAAAAATCGCATCTTTCTAGTATTATTCAAATATAATATTAATAATAATAATAAATTGTTTAAATAAATATTTTTTTACTCCAATTAACTATTTAACTTAT
>JAWWLR010219201.1:0-12844 GCA_035041075.1 Acraspis erinacei | reverse complement strand
AGAGTTTGAAATGAGAACTTCGAAAAGACTATGAAAATTTTAAAGAGACTAAGGAGAATGAACAGAGAACTAAAAATGATCTAAGAGTATGAACCGAGAACGTCGAGGACTGAGTGGAATCAAGAGAGAATTTATTTAGCACTATGGAGGATTGACAGAGAATCTATCTTTCGACTCGGGATTCTATTGGCGAAAAATTTATCATTAACGATTAGTAGAAAATTACTAGTTCAATTAGTCAAAATATTTCCTAATCCAATTCTGTATAACTAATTGTTTACTAAAAATTATTTATTATTTTAAATAGTTTTAAAACATTTTTAACTCTGTTTAAAGAACCACAAGGACATATTAAGAAATTTTAAGCGTGACCTAGTCTGTTTTAATTTTCAAACTATTGCAGTCTGATTGTAAGAACAAAGTTTTAAAAAAAATTACAATCTTAAAAAAGTTCTGTTATCGATTTAAAATTTTGATGGCTGCACATTTTCCTTATTTTCCATGGAAAATTGAAATTAGTTATAAACTTTTTTTTAAATTATTTACCTTGAATAATCATTAGCTGGCACATATATGAACTTGTGTACATAAAGAATGTTACTTTATTTATGTATTTTTTTTCTTATGGAAAAGATACTTTCAGGTTTTTGCAAATCAAAATTGGTAGACTGAAACCATACTTACTGATGAAATTTTACAGGTTTAATTAGCGAACAGTGAGAAATTAATATTAGTAAAAAGTTAATGATTAGATTAGTCAAGATATTTCATAATTCAGTAATGAAAAATAACTAATGTAATAGAATTTTTTTTACTAAATAATTCAATTTCTTAGCAATTTTGAAAATCGTTATGTAGGGTTTATCAGGATAATTGAAAAAAACTATAAAAAAAGACTAAACAAAGTGATGAGATTTTTTATATTTGGTTGAAAATGCGTTCAATGGTTTCAATTTCAGGTATTTTGTTTAGAATTCTTATTTTTTTGGTACAAAATTAATCTTCTTATTTAGAAACTCTTCCTTATTATTGAAAATCCATTTAAATGGTAGAATTTTGAAACCTTGTAAAAAATATAATACATTTTTCTAAGGATTCACCATTTAAATTGAAATCTTATCTCTCTTGGTTGGAAAAAAAACTAATTTGTTGAAAATTGAACTGCTTTATTAATAATGTATTTTTTAACATTCATAACTTTAGGCAAAAATTTACCTCTTTATTTGAAAATTTAAATATGTTGTTTAAGATTCTTTTTTTGTTGCTTGTTTGCTTCAGAATTATATTCTTTAACTGCAAATGTATCTGTTCCATGTTTGGTTGATAATTAATATTTTAAATTAAAAATTGGTCTCTCGAATAACTTAATTGGGAAAGCACCCGACCGGCAATCGGAAGTTCTGTGATTCGATTCCCAGCGGACCGATTGTTAGAAGTTCTTTTTTCAGAAAAATATAATTAAAAAAAAATTAATTATTATCCATCGTATCATAAAATTACGTTAACTATTTTGTATTATTAAAGATATCCTGTAAATTAATCTTATAATAAAAACCACATGCAGCTAGAGATGGCGTATATTTCTAAAAATGGATTTTTCTTTCGATCTTTCTAATAGCTTAATTGGGAAAGCACGCGAACGGCAATCGGAAGTTCTGTGGTTCGATGCCCAGTGGAGCGATTGTTAGAAGATCATTTTTCAGAAAAATATAATTTTTCAAATTGATCTCTTCTAGTTTAAAATTAGTTTATTTTTTAAATATTAATTTTTTCTATGTAAGCTAAAATCATTCTTGATATAATCTTAAAAACAAATAAACATGAAAATATGATTTTCATTACAAAAATTATTTTCCGAATGTAAATTAAAGTTTGTTGGGGTTCAACAAATTTAAAAATGTTTATAAAAGGCAAAGTGATCCATTTCTTTAGCTTTAAAAAATTGAGAATTGAGCTTGCTTTTCATTATTCTAGAAAAAATGCCTAATATCATTTATAGCATTTTGTATGTTATTTTAGCTATAGCTTTGAATGATTCTAGAGTCATTTAAAAATTGAAGCCTTGGCAGAGATAAATTTGAATAGACGAAAATAGATTTATTTCCAAGGATTAATTATTGCGTGTCGTAGAATTTTACATTTGATTGAACAAAACTATGTCATGTATAAAAAAATGTATCACATTTTGGTCTTTTTTTTACATTTGGTAATTATTTGGTTAGACATTAATACATAGATTCCTACTTTCTCCTGCTTGCCTTGTACAAGTTTATAAGGAGATAATTTAGATGTTTTTATATTCTGCGGTTGAAATATTCGAAAAAATAATCAATTTTTATGGAATTGTTCATAAATTTTAAGAAATCATTTTCTGCTTTTATACTGTTCATATTAAAACATGTTTGTAATCATTTCAATAACGACTTTTGGCAAGAATATAGAGTCCTGATCTACCTAAATAAAAACTTGAGTTATCATTCAAAAAATGTTTTACTTATTTAAAAATAGCGAGCATAGAGTATAACGCGAGAAGTTTTTTTTCTTAGTTAAGTATATAAATATATTTATTTTCCAGGTCGAGCACTGAAATTTAATAAAAATACTGATCATACCCTGATTTCCGTATGTTGATAGAATGGCTTTCCAATCTTAGCATCTTATTCCAGATTTGCGACCCTCAAATTCAACATGTAATTACTTAATAAATCTACAATATTTTATAACACTTACAATATCTTTTAATTAAAGCCATAATTAATTCATTGCTTGCACGAATATTTTTGTATGGGTTTTAAACCTTGAACAAATAAATATAAATACAATGTAATATCTGCAAATGAGAGACAATTACACTTTTAATTCCTATCAAGAAGAAAGCCATGCATTGAATTTAAACAAATTTCGCTCCTGTGTACATAAACTTGTTGATATTTTTGTATTGTTTCCTTTCTTAAGGATTGAATAAATTTAAAATGCAAGTCCTTGCATATTAAGCTTTAGTAAAATAAAGCCTAATAACATTATATGTAGCTTACGATTAATAATCGATTAATAATTAAATAAATTATTCAATTTGAATGTTTAATCGACAAGTATCAAAGGTTTTAATTTTAACTTAAGGTCGTTCGAAATCAAAACAGTCTTCTGTCAATAAAGTATGGTGAAATAGATGAGGTGTGTAAATAATTCTAACTTTGCCAATCTGCAGCAATCACTTGTAGAAACGGGATGTTTGTGGAGGTGACGTCGGCTATTTATAAATTTCACAATATGAACTGCTAATTTGTCCAATAAAAAGTAATTGCTAATTAGTAGTTTTCCACTATTGAATTATTAAATATTTCAAACCATAGAATAAGTAAATTCTAGCTGAGCTTGACCGTTTCTCAGTTTTGAGACGAATCCAGACTTCAATTTATGTCTTGAAGACAAGTTTCTATGGCTTGAAGAAATATATTTATATCTGGAGCCGCATATTATAGACTAAAAAACGAGCGGTTTATAACTTCGAGTGTATACCTGCCCTAAAGAAAAGGGTCATTCTGTCAGTCATAAAAGGTAATCTTTGTTAATGATTAAACAATCTTTTTACACTATATATATATATATTACTATTACTTTAATTTCATTTATGAGTCGAAAAAGGTTCGACCATCCCAGACAAGACGAGGCTCGACTTGAGACAAGTAAACACTGTCTTACCTCCCGTAACCATAAACGTAAGACGAAGGCTTATGTCTCGACTCAGTGTTTAGACACTACCAGACATCGATGTCTTGAAAGATACCACTAAGTCGAACTCAAGTCGAGGCATTTTTACTCGGGATGACACTGTTTGCAAGAATTTGTTTTCTGTAAGCAAAAAATTCTTTTTTTTTTAGAAAATTGAGATAAATATTTTTCTCGTTTTATTCTTAACAAGGCGTTTTTGCTGTTTCAAGGTTTAGCGAATTTTTTTTAAAATTTATAATGGGGAAAATGCCGACCGGGTTTCCGAAAATCAATCCTCTTAGTATTTTATTCAAAACTATGAGAGATGTTATAAAAAAGTCCAAAAGGAAACCTATTCCTTCCTAAAATTTCCATAAGAAGTTCTTCTACTTTTGGATATTTTCAATTGAACTTGTTTTAATAATATTCTATAATGTTGTATTTTCTCAACTTTTTCAATTTTAGTGGTTGCGAATTTCGAAAAATGATAAAATCCTAATCAGAATCAAAAAGAAAAAGTCGTTGAGCATCTACAAAAAACACATAGATTTTGAAGAATTTCTAAGGACAATTTTTATCCCATTTAAATGTTCTTAAACAAATAAAATGTTATAAAATTCTGCATAAAGCTGGCATTGCTAATTAAAAAAAATTCTAATTTTGTTTACTAACTAACAAAAAGAATTTATTTTTAAAATGTATGTCTCCACGTCTAAACTGTAAAAAAATGGTGCCTTCTAATGCTCATTAATGATACATGCATTTAAAATTAAAACAAAAATACAGATGCGCAAAAATGTCCGCATTAACCATTTTGAAGTATTATGAAAAATGAACTTTCTGTTAATTTGAATTGTAGAAAAATAAATTGACAAAGTTCCAATGGCTTCACGTTTTCTATGAGACATTCTTAATATTGAAATTTGTATGTCAGATGAGGATTCAGCGACTCCAAAAACTTTAGGATACTCACTTTTACCGGAATCCAATAAATATTAAAATTTCTGATCAGCCGTATTGCATCTGCCATTTTGAATTTTGTAAATTCCGTTACCAAATTTGGATTCAGCGACCCCAAAAACCCCCGTACACAGTTCCATCAAAATCACAGTTTGCTTATATGCATACGTATATATGATCAAGTGCTTTTGGGGTAGTCACCTCCTACAATATGATTTTTGGAAAAAATTCAAGAACACGTCAACTTAATATACTTTTGTACTGTGGGGTAATATATATTTTTTAAGATTTTTCCTTTTAATTTTGCCTTACTTTCCATTATTTTCATTGTGTGTAGGGGGTGGCTCACCCCCCTAAATTTTTATTAAAGAAGTCAGGGAAATAGGGGTTTTCATCTCTCATTATGCCGAAACTTTTCCAATTAGTTTTGTTCAAAAATATTATTTTCTTTATGCGAACCAATCAAACCACCTCTTGACACAGCATATTTTGGGGGCTGTTTCACTTCTTTAAGCCGTTTATGGGCCGATAAGAAAAAATAAGTTTTGTTTAGTTTTTGATCCCTACAATATATATCAAGATCATTAAAACAGAGGGCGGGGCACCTGGGGTACTTTCCTTGTAAGTGAATTAGTAGTGATATCTACTAATGGTACTAATGGTAATGGTACTACTAAATAAAGTTGTAAAGTTATTGCTAGTAACTATTTTAAACAGTAGTTTTAAGAAAATGTAAAAACTGCTTTTACAATAAAGATAATATAGTTGAAATGAAAGAACAAATGATCAAATAATGAAAAATATCAGAAATGTGAAATCTGTAGGAACGATACATCAAATTACATATAAACATACTAAACAGCCAACTTAAGTTTTAGGATTTCAACATTTTCGTATTAATCTAAATTTGTGCACAAGAAAAGGCACATAAATATTCCTAGAATCAAGTCGAGTTTGGTGATTCTACAATAAGTTTGCCAGTTTCTGTACACTATAGGCCTCTAAGACGTTTAATTTTTCAAAAATGCGTTTTAGTTAGCCTAAGTTTCTTCAAGGACACTTTTCAAGTTCCCATTAAAATATTTACTAATTATTCAATATTAAAATAAAAATAATAAGATATATAATAATAATAATAAGACCTTGGATAAAAATATTGTACCTTGCGAATTTTAAAGTCAGAATCCACTTATTCACAAACGGAAGATCGCGAGAGTCACGGCGTCGCGTCGTGGCCGAGGCAGCGTTCAGGCTGTATACGCCTTCGCTGCACGAGAGACTCCATTTACTTGCAGCGATATATTTAAAATAAGTATAAACTTATAGTCGAAGCATTTTCTTTCAAAATCACTTTAGTACCACTTTTTCATACATATTTTATAAGATATACAAATAAATAAAAAAATAGAAAAGTAAATATAGTAATTCTATCGTAAAATTTTGTAACAAAATTAAGTTGCATACATGATTTGAAAACACGAGATAATTAAAAACTAAAAGTTACATTTGATTCAATAATTTAAAAAAATTTTATTTAAAAATTATCTATTCGTTATTGTCCTAGTAGTTTTACAATGATTTTACGAGAAAAACATTTTTTTTTTAATTACGCATATTATTAAACCTGTAATGAGGAAAATCCGATTTTATTTTATAATGACGATTTTATAAGAGTATATGAAATTTAATATTTCAATTTTTACTTTCATGCTTTTAATATAACTTCTTCACCTATATCTAACTTCTTTCAAATTTTCTCAATTATCAGTATACGCCAATAGCATGAATTTGAAATCATAATTATTTACCTCCATAAAGTAGTCTCAGGTTAACTTGATGGACTCAAGTTCGATTCCTGCTGGGGGTGGATTTTTAATCGAATGTTTTAGATACAGGTTCATCAAGATTTTGAAACTATATTACGAATTGCTTAAAATTGAATTAGTATAATAATAGCTATTGTCATTATACTAATTTAAACTGAAAGTTCATGTAGGAAAATATCTATTACAATTGAAGTAAGAACTACTTGATTGTAATGGCCCCTCGTTTAGACTAAGCAATATTTATTGGAATCAGTGGGATACGTTTTTGCCTCAAGTATTAAAAAAATAAATGTGGAAAAATAGGTTGTTAAGCCTATAAACCATTTTCGTGACATTAAAATACATGTCTCTCTATCAATTCGCATAAAAACGTAAAGTATAATAAGGAACGGATTTTTCGATTTTTTTCAAATTGATTGCGTAGGAAAAACAAAATCTACCAATTGAGAATTGACGAAAATCTATTTTTTCATTTAAATTTACTAAAAAAAAAATATTAAAAAAAAATAAATTAAAGCAATGAACGGGTTTCAACGGGTTTCAAAGGAAAAACTAAGCATTGATTTGCGTATTTCTAGAACAAAAAATAGAGTTTACAGGTATTTTTAATCTTAAAGTATAGCGCCTACACACTAATTTTTACTATAAAACTAACCAAACTTTTAAAAATATTTCAACATACTGAATATTATTTGCAAGGAGTGGCAGCTCGGACATCATGATATTTTTACATAAATGCAGGTAGTTGCAGAAAAATATAATCGTTTCTTATTAATTATATTAATTATATATTAATTAACACAATATGATCTTTTAACGCGAAAGTTAATTTTGCACGAAATATTTCAATTTTCTTCAAATATTGTTAATTTTATACCAAAAGGGACAAATTTTAAACAAAATCTAGCGAAATCCCGTTATTGTCAGGTTTTTGTACTTGCGGTAGTAGGGAAAAACCCCGATTGAGTTCCGCTCCGCAGGTAAACGCTTTTGTTTGTTCACGTCTGAGTGACCAACGCACGCTTCCCGGATCACCTTTTAACCTTCCGGTTTCCTTCCTGCGGCGCAGCGTCAATTGTTGGAAGAACAATATCTGGGGGCGGGAGCCCTATTTCGTAGCTTCACTGTAGTTGCATTTTCAACAAAAAATATAAAGGGTCTCACCGGGATTTAATACAAAAATAGTGTCAAAGACAAATCTGATTTCGTATCAACTTTTTGAAGGCACTTGGTTTAAGTTTCTTTTTTGTCAATCTTCAGCCCGATAACCGCCATATGGCATGAGTAATTGTTGATTATACGAATTTCGGTTTTCGCAATTTTTAGCTAAACCAAATATGATCAAAATCTGCAAATATGCACAGTACTTCCTAAAATGAAGGGGCATCTCCCAATTTTTTTTTACAATTTTTTGGGTGCGTAATTTTTCATGAAAAAAAATTGAAAACATTTTTCCACCCACTTTTTTTTATTTAAAAAATCCATTAACAAAGTCGAGTTTTTCACAATTGATGAGTTCTCCAAATACGTGTATATCCTGATTTTTATGATTTTTAAAGAATGTGTACGGTACTTAAAAATAACGACTAGGGTCAAATTACGTGGTTCCGATGGTGTCCATCGTTACAGTGTCTGTCGGGTAGTGTTTACTTCGAGCAATCTTTGACGAGAAACATACTAATCTCGAAAGAGTCTCGTTCAGTTATCAAAATTACTGCCTTGGCTGATCTCGTTTCCAGGAAAGTGTTAGTTCAACCGAGCGATGGCGAATACTTTATTGTAGACTTCTGTAGAGATAAATTGTTTCTAGTGTCCTCTTTGAAATTTCAATTTTTATCCATTTCCTAATTTTCTGTCAATATTTGACAGCCAAAACGTCAAAATTCAAAATAACTGGATGACGAGACGGTCCGACACGATCAAAATAAAAAATTCACCAAGTAGGACATATCGAAAATCATTTTGGAAACAAAGTTAAGTCGAGCGAGGTAACCAAATTTCTAGGCTCGAATGCAAAACTACTTTCGGGTTTCTGGTGCAGCCATTCCTTTATTGCTTATACTTGTAATCAATTTAATAATGCAAATATAAATAAAAATTGTGATTCATAATGATTATAATTTATAATTAGAATGATAATTCTTGGCTTATAATTATAAATATATTTATAATTCATTAAAGTTTTAACGATACACTGAGATAAATCGCCCCCAGTTCTCATGTCTAGATAAAATGTAGTTGAGAAAAAAAGAGATGTGATCACAAGAAAATCTCGATGCTTGAACTAGTCATTAAAATGAATATTTTCTAAATTATTATGTTTTATTAAGAATTTGGATAGTGCAGCATGACATTTTATTATAATGCAACATTCTTATCGCATTTAATATTATCATTCACGCGAAGTGAACTAAGTTCATTGGAATAAAATGACTATATGTCATAATCATTAACGCTGACAAAATAAAAGACTTCGATTTTTGAAATTTTTTCATACACGGTGATAACAGCTAGATAAGAATATACTGAAAAAGTTTCAAAATTTTTGAAATATATCTGGCTTGGGTTAAATAAAATATAACAGCGAGAAGAAAACAAAAACAACCTACAGTACGTTTATCATTAGGGCATTCACGAAAGGGTTGCTAAATCTAACGAAATTTGGTTCGTATGCGAGAAAAATTTGGTGTCTTCTACACTTTATATGTTTTGAGCGAACCTCTACTTTTATAATATTTGGAGTTTTGTTGATAAAACTAATATCAATATTGTTTTCCTCCTCCATTATCGCACCTAAATAGGATACCGCTTGACTCAATTGATAGGAACCTTTAAAAAAATATAACACTCTCAGTCATCTCAGGGAAGTCCATTATTTCTAACAAACTCAATTTCGTGGCTAAGGGTATTTGATAAGTCAATTTGATTGAGATTGGGCACCATTGGCAATTAGAAAGTTTTACAATTTTCAATGTTTTTCAATAGTATCTACTCAAGGAAAATAATATGCTTGATGTATTTTTGATTTGAGAATTGGAAATTTAAATCGGGGATGTTGGCAGTAACACAAAAAAAACACTTCACTAAATAAAAACTTTTCAACTTGTCACGACCTGAAGAAAATGCCTTATATGACAGAGAATACGACAAAGCCGGTTTATTTATATCCCCAGAAGTTTTTTTTTTATAAAATCATTCAAAATATAAAAATTGAAGTATTTTGGTGTTCATTACACCAGAGTCGCGTCTCCTCCCCGGTTTAGTAATTCCTAGAAGCTAGAACTGGTGAAATGCGTAGTTTCTCAGGGGGGCAGGGCGCAAGCGGCTGGGAGTGTCGCCTCATAAGGGACGTAGTGCGAGAGTACTCATCAATTATATTGCGGAAAATTATATTTTTCAATTGGAAACAGTTCAGGTGGCCTTGACTGTATACGTTTTAATTCCCGGATTTAGTTCTGAGGCTATTTTCGGGCAAACACCAACACTAGACCTAAACCAAGAGTTGGGTGTTGTCCGAATTTTATTACATTCAACTCCCGAGTTAACAACGCTTCCCGTTAGATTGTGAGTCATGACGCAACCTATCGCAACATTCAACGTAAAATATTTTCTTTAAAAAAATTTGATACAGAATTACAATTTCTACACCAGCACTGAAAATTGAGAATATATTTTCATATATTGTTTGAAGATGTACAGTAGGGTCGGGTAAAAATAGAAACCTTTAAGAAATAGAAAATGGATAGTCCTGAAAAGATAATACATTTTTTTAGAAATAAGTCTCTGATGAGTATTTAAAACCGAGAAAAAATTACATCTTTTCAGATTAAGTCTGTTTTTATTAACATTAAATTTTTTTAGTACTACATATGACTTGTATTTAGTAGTCAAAAAATTCTATTTACACTTCACAACTGTTTAAAATAGCATTAAACAAAACCAAAAAATTTATGCAAATAAGCGTAGCTTAAAATTAAGGGAATATTTTATTGCGTTCCATACATGTACGGGAATTTTCAATAAAATACATGCATTTTAAGGGTCTCTCCTGGTGTGACGCTCGAAAAAAGGTGATTTTTCGGGATTTTTTTTACAAAAAGGAAGTGGGATAGAGAGTTTGTTTGAAAGATATATTTAAGTCATTTTCTTATCAATATAAAAAAAAATTGAAAAAGTTAGAAAATGGCGGAGTGATCCAAAGTGAACTGAAACGTGTCGCTGATGTTGGACATGTCCGTTTGTGGACACGATAGCATCCATAATCCTCAACTTAAACAGAAGTTGTTTTCTTTTATTAATTCATATATGCTTTTTTACCCTAGATGAACCTCAATGACAGAGTAGAAACCAAAAATAAATACATTTTTCCACATTTTGAACCCAAAAATGGAATTTTAACTCAAAATTCTAATAATTTTGTTTTGTTGTCATTAAGAAAAACAATTAAAGTTGCATAAAACTATGGTTCATAGAGAACGGTTTTCAATACTCAACAAAATGAAATTTGAATCAAGTTGATAGATCACACAGTTTTCAATTAATTGTGTACACAAGTTGCAAAAAGATTATTTTGAGAAAACAAGTTTTAAAGTTTTGGAACGCGACGAGCATCCAAGCAGAACTCCGTGCATTTATAGGTATATCTTTTGAAATACTTGGCACTCATAGATGAAACTTTTTAGAAATGTTTGAAGAGAGTTTTGTGACAGATTAAGCTAAGAAAACTATGCATTTTTTGTTCAATTCATACCAGGAAACCTCCTTAAACAAACATTCTGAATTTTATACCAAAAAAGATCATATAAAAATAATATGTTAGATTTTTAACAAAAAAAAACAAGCTTAATTCAACCGAAAAGAAAGATCAATTTTCACTAACAGGCAAAAGTCGTCAAGTGTACCCGCTTAAAAACTGCTTGTCTCCGATTTCCTTGAAAGTCCGCGAAATTATTGTCCTAGTGAACCTCTTTTAATTCCCATAAGAAAACTTATCTAGCACAACGGGTTATCAGTATACCGGGTCTCGAATTTCCAACCTTTTACCGCACACGCGGATGCTCAATTAACCATAACTTATACAAAAGTTATCGAAATTAATTTTTTAATGGAGGTCTTGGAAACGTTTTCTCATCAGCTTTACGCTGAAGGCAATGGTTTTACAGTTCAAAAAATTATTTGAGCTTCATTTTTTAATTTTCAAAATATTTTTGAGTTTTTCTCCAAGCGCGGCAGTTAGTTTTCTTTCCAAAATTATTTTTAAAAAAATCTTGTCTTTTTTGCTTTAAAATGAGCCATGGTCGAAAGTGGGGCGAAAGAAATTGGTGGAGATGTATAACACTTCTTGCGCGCGGCTTCTGCGTCGCCAGCGCCTATGCTCCAAATTCATAATTTAAGGTTTCTAGTCGAATACAATTAATCGACTACAAACTGCATTTTTTAACCACATAATTATCATCGTTATAAATTATTTCACGGATAATAATTTGTATTATTTATTGGGCAAGTAAAATCCACTTTTATGTCAATATTTCATTTTTAAGACTTTAGAGAGAATTTGAAAACCCCTCCGAAAAAATCAGTAAACATATTTGACCACTAGATGGATGTCTTGGATACCTTTCTCGCAACAAAACTCATTGTCACTTATTATATTCGCCAGTTCATTTTTGATCACAAATTTCTTTTATTGATTTATTTTCGGCTTATTTCGACGTCATAATACTGTATGTTTATATTCTCCGTTTATTATTTATTCTCATTATTCAAAATAAAAATAGTATTACTTGAATACAATATTTCGAACACCTACCCAACTTCCGTGGTTGGGCTCGCATTGTTATTCAGTGCCTCAACTTAGCTTTTTCTTCTGATTAATTTTCAATCATGCCACGAAGAACCAGCTTGGGTCGTCGTTGTTACAATCCTTTTTCTACGGAAAATCACAAGCGTGATCCATGCAGTTTAAGAACAATGTCTGCAACTTTTCAAAAAAAGTATCAGAGGATACCCATCGATGTGAAACTGTGTGTCAATTGCAGAAAAAAATTTCTCAATTTGCATTGCTATCCCCTTTGTATTCTCACATTGATCCAACAATGGAAGATGCTCCAGTGATCAACGATAATTGAACTCTTATTCTCGAGACTGATATTTTAATGGAAGATGACGATATCTTTGCCGATCCTTTGACCTCCAAGCCTGAAAAATCTAAAACTGATTGTTCTGATAAAAATCTTTACGCTGCAATGGAGCTTCTTGAACAAATGACAGAAAAATTTCAAAAATCTTTTAACTAAGATTTTTTAACAAACAAGTTATTTTTTACCAAATAGTTAACGTTTTAACAA